>JAADJG010000080.1:0-218036 GCA_012932025.1 Fusarium austroafricanum | reverse complement strand
TTTATTTTATAATGCTAGGTACTTATAGGTACTTACGGGCTGGGTATTTTAAGCACTAGTTATAGTGCCGAGTAAGGCCAGTGCTATAGAGACTATGGTTGATGAAGTTGACTGATAGTAAGTGTGTGAAAGTCTAGCTTTTGCTATAGGGCTTAGTTATAGATAAGCCCTTTAAAGTATAATAAAGATACTGTATAATATATTAATTACAACTATAATAATATGCTTATTTTAGATCCTTCTAATAACTCTTTTATTATTTCAATTATGAAATATTATATTCTGTTTTCTGTTAAAGTAATTTAATTTGAGATTAAAGGATTTCTTTAAAAACTTGAAATAATAATATAAATAGTTTTTAATTAAAACTATAGCGAGGCTTTGATAACATCTTCAATAGCTTCCTCCTGAAGTCCAATCTCGCGCAGCTTTTTAACTTGGCTGGCAGTTGGTTCTCCTCTATGAGCCTTGTTGCAAAAGGATCTAGGCCGAATTCGGATAGCAAAATGTATAGAACTCCAGCTTTAGTAGCTGCACGAACAGCCGGTTGTTGCAAACTGACAAGATGAGCGAGAGGTGGCATGAGTACAATGACATCTTGGTCTTGAAACACACTGGCGAGAAAAGAGACATCCGTCGGATCGCCTGACTTAACAATGACTCCAGATAGAAAGGTGCTTATTGCTTCGGTTGTTGAACAGCAGTTATGGTGTGGACGTCTTGTTCAAGAAGAGCCTTGAGCATTGGTCTTCCAACCTGACCACTGGAGCCGATGATGGCAAGTCTCCGTCCTTGTGTTTGGGGAGGCATCACAGCTGACGTGTAGGGGGACTATTTGGCCAGCCAAATGCAAACGATTTGTAATTTCCGTCCTATCGGGGATATTACACTTGACTGAAAAGCTGCTAATCGTGCAGCGAACGAGCTATGCCTTGACCTTAATGTTTCGCCAGGGGGCCCAATACGTCATCGACATTCGTCATGTACAGGGCATCGCATCGTCAAAGCGATTGGGCATGGTAGGGAAGCGACCGGAATGAAAGTCAATTCACTATCATCTGTATGGAATCATTTTACTGGGTCTGGATCAGGTGCACTGACCAGAGACGGCAGTCCATTACATGGTAGGCTCTGTTGGAGAGCTAGGTAGGTTCATTGTTCTGGTTCTGGAGCTGATTGGGACAGCTAGTCATGGCTCAAGTAAGACTTAGCCGGACGAGTGTTTTGCGTGAAAACTTTAGTCCTTGGAGATACTCCCCTAGCACTCGCTAACAGAACGCTACCCTGCCACAAGCGATGCGGGGGATGGCATCTAAGCTCCGTGACAATGCGTTAAGTCCGAACTGATGGGTATAAATATTGATCAGTGGGACGAGATTGACCATCACCGATCAATTCCCCTAAAAGTTACTCTATCACAGTATACCATCCAACCTTTTAATAATGCCTCCTACCGACGTCTTCAGCCCAGGCTCTACGGCATTGATCACCGGCGCCGGATCAGGCATCGGCCTTGCTATCGCCAAGACATGCCGAAGCAAGGGAATGCGCACCTTGCTTGTTGATAACAATGAGGAGTCTCTAGACGCCTTGACAAAGAAGCACTTCCCAAATGACCCCGATGTTGTCACCTCCAAAGTTGATGTCGCGTCAATCTCGGACTGGCAGGCCTTGAAGAAGCTCGCCCTGGACAAATTTGGCAGCATCGAGTTCCTGGTGTTGAATGCGGGTCGAGGCTTGCGAGGCACTTGGGGAGACGATGACTATTTCAGAGATGTGAGTGAAACAGATAACAACTATCATGTAACGAACGACTAACAGAACAAGACTCTGGAAACCAATCTGTTTGGTGTTATTTACGGCATAAACACGTTTCTCCCTGTCGTCCAGGATGCCGCCGCGTCAAAGCCAACGAGCATTGTCATCACTGGCAGCAAGCAGGGCATCACCAACCCTCCAGGCAACCCAGCATACAATGCCTCCAAGGCCGCAGTCAAGACACTTGCTGAGCACCTGAGCTGGGATCTCAGAGACAAGAGCACCAGCGTGCATCTGCTTGTTCCCGGCTGGACTTTCACTGGACTGGTAAGCTGCGTCCAACCCTTCGAAGAACCATTCACTCACCTTGTTACAGACGAGAGCGACACCGGGAGCAGAAAAGCCGGCTGGAGCGTGGACTGCAGAACAGGTTGCAGAGTATCTTTATGAGAAGATGGGAAAGAATGAGTTTTACATCATCTGTCCTGACAACGACGTTTCAGAGGAGACGGACAAGAAACGCATGACATGGGCTGCCGGTGATATCGTTCAGAGGAGGCCGCCACTGTCTCGATGGCGTGAGGAGTTGAAGCAGGAAGCCGAGGATACCATGGCGAAGATGGATATCTGATGGATGCCGCAAGTGTTTGAAGACGCAAGATAACGTCGGCCACCCCACAACCGGCCACCCCCACAACCGGCCACTTTTCCAAAACACCAAAGAGTCTGCCGCAATAATAAATAACTATAATTAAATAACGCTACATTTTTTAATTGAATTAAGATTTATATTAATAAATATTTAAATGAAACTAATTACAAAGATCCTCAAATCGTAACTTTCTGATTTTTTCTGACGTCTTCCTTGGCTATATAACCTTCCATATCGCTTCACGAGCCTTTTTAATTGCTAGAATCTTTGCAAACTTGGCGTTTCCGTCATAAATAACTTTTTTTTGTTTTTTTAGTTATAATTCTTTATTTTTAAGCTATAGAAGACTTATTTCCCTATTCCTTTCTTCTAATTTGAAGTTATGACGGTCTAATTGACTACTAATCTTCCTAAATAGCAGCCTGACTGTTAGGTCTTCTATTGCCGGCCGCGGCAGCTTTCCTATAAGTCTTTGCATCTGCATAGATAATCGAGGGGTATTTAAAGGACTAAGTAACTTCCTTTTGGCAGGCAAAATAGGTATAATGGGAGGTATAGGCGTCTTCTTGGTCTTAGTGACTATTGGATTTATCAGCGGCTTCGTTATATTAACCGGCCAAAGACCTATTGCTCTGAACCCGGCTTGAATGTTGTTTTTTGAGATAGCTTCTAACCGTGCCTTGTAATAATTATAAAGGAAGGATATTTTGCTAATAGTGCTGCAGTTAGCGACGGCGGCAAGGTCTAATATATAATGACGGTATAGACGCTTTAAAGGACTAAAGATAGCTACATCTAGCGGCTGTAGGACATAGGAAGAGTGTGCTAGAAGAAATAAAAGGAATATCTTATTCTTATAATACTCCCATAGGAATTCCTTAGTTATATGACTTCTGTGGCCATTGAGAATAAGGAGTCTCTATTCCCTTTCTTTCTCGGGCTTTGTCTGCAGTATAAAGACCATTTTTAACTAAATAAAGGCGAGATGGTTATTCGTCTACCCTTTGGGACTGCAAGAGAACTTCCAGTCGTTCAGGAAGTCCAAATTAGCTGGGAAATATTGCTATTGGACTGTCTTTCCTTTAAAGATGACTAGGGGAGTTAGTACCTTCCCTGTCGCCGAAATACACTTAAGAATTAAAATCTAGGACCTAGAACTAGGCTGCTTTAAGAGAGCTTCTTTCTTCTTGCTGTGACTGAGGACTAGACCGTTTAGTCCTATTCCTTCCATTATTCTGACTTTATTGATGTTGTAGCGATTTTCCTGATGTATTTTCTGTATATCTAGTAGCATTAAAAAGGCAAAGAAAGCCTTTATTAGCTCAGTATTTGCTCTATTATATTATTTAATATCTATTTTCTTGCCTCTTAAAGTACTGACTTTTGGATAATGACGAAGAAATGACTGTAGCTAGTTTTTCCTGATGCCATTAGGATACCTATTGCGTATAGCTATCTTGCTAGCGAAAGCTCTGACTTGCTGGTGGTTTATAGGGCATCCTAGGTTATCTTGGATGAGAATCCAGTCCATTAGCTTCTTTTCCTGACCTTTAGAGAGCTTCTGGCGCCTCTTATTATGCTCTTGTGATGTCCCCCTGCCTTTGATGCGGTCTTGGAGCGTTGAATGGTTGATGCTATAACAAAGAGCGGCTTTATTGATTGACATACCCTTCGACACGTCTAAAAGCGCGGCGCTCATATCTTCTTCGGTCCATTTGTGCATTCTGATTCAATTGGCATTAAAATGAAGTTTATACGATTAAAATTGAACGAATTGTGGCCGTTTAATTGTACAGGAATTGTGGTGGTTGGTGAGAAATTCGGGTGGCCGGTCGTGGGGGTGGCCGGTTGTGGGGNNTGTGGGGTGGCCGACGTTAGATGAGTTCCAGTCACAACAATCCAGTGCGTTGGCCGGTGCATAGTATGTGAAACGCCCAGCTCTTGATCCAAAACCCACCTAAGTCCTCCCCCAACTGGCCATTTCGCTGCTGGCATTCTGTGGCTGTAACCGAGATGTTGCCTCATTAATGATCTTGTGCCAAAAAGAAGGGCCCCCAACAGTGAATGGCCCCAGCAACAATGCAAAAGTCGATCAGCCTCAAGGACCAACCTACTGACGATACACCAGGGACTCGAACCCTGAGCCTTAGTCTTAGGAGGACTACGCGCTACCATTGCGCCAGCGCACCGCTGGTTACTGTAATTCGCTTTTAATTGATGTTTATAGTTGCAATCATCATCATCGGTTTAGGTTTTGGGCACAATGGCGGCGAAACTTTATTTGAACCCAGTATTTTCAACATGGCCTCACTCCAGGGCATCTCTTACCTCCATGTCGCTTCTAATTTGCATTTCGGTTTGGCTAATAATGTGATAGATTCCTGGTTGCCATTGATGAACCCCACTAGGCCACCTCCACTAACATAGCCCATAATTATCTACAGTCTTGGCTTTCAGGTGCCCGGCATCCGAAATCAGGATTCAAGTTAAACAATACAAACTGATTAATACGAAAGATACTTGGCCTATGTAGAAGCCTCAGTCTATATATCAAACTCAAATAGTGGCGCCAATGCTGTTCCTTAAAACCACGACCTATCTTTCTCCCAACCTTTTACAATGAGGGTCGTTGATATCTTTGCAGCGCCCAAAATCTGTTCTCGAGTTCCTTTCAACGGGGCAAGGCCGATAACTGAAGAAGTGACCTAGATGTTTCAGTTACGATAAATAGTACCTCCACTTGCGCCCAAGCTAAGACGTGAAGCAAGTGCTTAATAGCATGACAAATAAGCTAAGCCAAATTTCGGTACTTCTATTCATGGCCAGCCTACAGCGATAACAAGCCGCAGCTGTTCTAGATTTATTGAAAGCGGGCGAATATAATGCTCGCTGATGAGACTACGCCTCATAGAAAGTTGTTCCTATTTATCATCTAACCAATCATTAACATACATCTACTGCATATTCACCAAATCACTTGTTGAGTGGTTCTTAACTCTCTGCTACCTGAAACCCCAGAAGCTCGCCGCCAATACCTTCACGGCCCATTTGGTAAGCGAGGAGATCAATTTTAACTCGTAATAACCTTAAATTTCTTTTCTGGGGTAAGGGCGGCGTATTTGCCAGATCAATCTATACGTATTCTTATCATTGAGAAAGGTCGAAAAGGCAGAATATCCTCAGTCTTACGTGTTGCAGAAAGATTGCAAAGCACTAATCATTTATCTAACTCGTGGTTCTAAGCATGAATCTATTCTCAATTGCGGTGCTCTTATTTGTCACTTATAGTGACAGGGGCAATGTTAACTATACTTGAAAACCTGGGCGACACGCGACCTTATTTTGTCTCAGTCTTTTGTCCCAGAAGAAGCCATTGTGGCCAGAAATGACGTATCATACTGCAACATCTGCGTCCATCCTCAAATCCATGGCGGCGTGGTAGTATTTAACAGTGTGATAATTATCACATGAAGTGAATAATCAAGAAACACGGAAACGGCGTTGCCGTTGCATGTCTTGAGTAATGTATCTGGTTTTGTTGTGGAGCTAATGCTACCAGAGTCCTAAAGTTGCAACGATATTGCGACGTTAGAAGTTGTTTCGACCACGATCAGTCTGATATAGTTAGCACCATCCGGGGTTTTTGACTTGATGTAACGGCAATGCGGGGAGGTTTCCCGTACCCATTGAGAAACAATGCCTTTGTAATCTCCGACAAAGCAGGGTCGAGCAACCATTATGCTAGCATAACCGTACTGTTACATACAGCGATCACCGGGTACGACGATCAGGTATCGAAGATTCTCTTTTCCCAAATCAAGCCCAAGAGATCAGCGGATTTGCCACTATAGAATTCCAAACTACTTGATAGTAAATTGGATGCCAATGTTGAATGTACCGAGCTGACCATGCAGTTCATTTACCAGATCAATATTTATTTGTCATAAAATTTTGCCCAATCTCCTCCACATGCAACATATTCAACAGACTCCCTGTCATATCTGGCATTTCCATTTGCCGAGCCTTGGATACGAAACTTGTGGGGTAACAGTTCTCCTGTCTGACCTGTCACCCAACGCCAGAATTAAGGTTTGTGTATATGGTGACGCATTTCTCCTAATGTGGATGTCCATTCGATTTGGCGTTAGTCAACGATAGGAAGCTGCATCAACGATGAAACTCCGATTGGGTTATTAACGTCGAGCGAGCTAGAGGCTCGGATCGTCCAAGCTTTACCGTCTGTTCACTTGCTGCCCTAAGCACGTAAGACATCTTCACACCGTTCACTGTAGGAATAGGAAGGTGATCTTCCCTTGTCAATAAATTGGTGACGGGCTGATTCGTACGGGGGTCGATGCCGGACAAGGGCGGGCCCTGTCAATGATCGTCAGGCCCCAGCCTTATCCTTGTCGTTAGGCAACTGTTGACTCCTTCCTGCAAGCCCAAAGGAGATTTTTCTCGGAACCTAAGCTCTTCTGGCAAGTCTGCTCCATAATCTTTTTTTGCTTCACGTGCATTCAACAATTGTGTTGGAAAAAGGGCTGAAAAAGAAGATTGAGGATTGAGTGCGCAGTAAGCAGTAAGCAGCCTCTTAACAAGACTCAAATGTCTGTCAACCACGTCACAACGTCACCAAGCCTCGCTCAGCCATATAAACTCAAACTCTGTTAAATGGGTTCAGCTGGTGACACGCGTTGACTACGCAAGTCAATGCGCACTTGCAATAATTCAATTATTTCCAGTTCATTCAGTCTTCAAAAGTGTTCTTCACAGGTAGACAGGTAATTGGATTGGATTGCAATATTGCCCCAAGCGCGTTCGCCCTGAAAAAACCGGCCCCAGTACCTTGCCCAAAACTAGTGAACCTTCAGCACTTGCAGGGTATTCACTGTAGCATTCCAGCTTAGTCCATCGGTCAAGTCGAGACCCGAGAAAATTCACCAGTCGGCGACGACCAAATCACGCGACAATATCGAGATCTACACTAGGCAAGTGACTGCGAGAAATTTGAAACAATCTGCGAGGACAATTAACAATAACGACGGTGAGAGCTCAAGCCGCCCCAAGGCTCAAACTCCAGTTCAGCAAATAGAGTTTAAAGCCAAACACCGGATTGCATCAGCCGCTTTACCGGGGTGTTGCACTGCTAAACTAACGTCGAATCAAACACAGTTCTGGAACCTGGGGCTGGCAGCTAGTGGCACGCTTTGACTGCTCAACCAACATCGAAAGTAATTCGGCATTTACGGGTTTAATCAAGGATGCTACATGAGACGGTTCCTAGCGACGCCTCATCTTCCCTCCACCGTAACAGTACAACGCCGCTACTGGCCGCCGTTAATATGCCAGACACCTTGTGATTTTTGAGGCTTGGAAGTGTTCCGATTGCCAAGCCTTGTCCAACGGCCAAAGACCTTGGCATGGCATCCCTTAGCTTCAACCCGCCTGGTCTTTGCTCTCCATATTCCTCCAAAAGCAAGCTAAAGTTCCTTCAAGGGCTTAACTTGTTCTCTTCTCGGAGCATTCGATTCCACTAAGCCCCTGATCGGGACTTAAATTACGTACAGTAACCCTAAGACCTTGAGATGATCGACAGCACTCCTTGGCATGGTAGTTGGACATATATTCATCGCGGGAGTCCCACATCCAGTTCGCTAATCGAGGGAACTTCAATCGTTTTTTTCTTTTTTGGGCTGCAGACGACATATCAGAATGCAGTCGAGGCAACCTGATCTTTGGGCGGCCGAGTTTATTACTTTTCCAGCTGCGACCATTTTTATCATTCTACGCCTTATCAGCCGACACATCACGAAGATAAAGTTCTGGTGGGACGACTACTTTGCCTGTCTCTGTTATGTATGTTGGCTTGCGTCAGCATTCGTTGAAGGCACCACTAACCAGATGTAGGCCACGTCCCTTGGCTGGGCCACCGTGATACCAATCTGTACGAGTCCTTCACAACATCGACGACAACGATACTGACTACTTCTAAGGGATTCATCATGGCTTCGGCTTGCACTCAGATGAGGTGCCAGGCATGACACCAACAGAGGCCAACTATCTCACCAAGAAATATCTCTTCATCGCCGAACATCTCTACGCATTCACCCTCTTCTTTGCCAAAATCTCAATCCTATCCTTCTACTGGCGCATGTTCCGAGTTGCAAACATCCAGATATTTGTCTCCGTCCTCTTGATCTGCTCCATTCTCTGGATCCTCGTTCGAGTGAGTAGTGCCGATATAACCCAGGGCCGGAGTCACTGATGATCTTAGACATTCCTTACTACTTTCCATTGTTATCCCGTGCCGGCATTCTGGGATTACCATATCGAACATGCCACCTGTGCCATCAAGAGCAGCGACTTCTTCTTCGGGACTGTCCTAGCGCATGTCTTGATAGACGTTGGTATTTTGATCCTACCCATTGTGCAGATCCAGAAGCTCCAGCTCCCAATGCTGCAAAAGATTGCAATCATCGTCATGTTCATGTTTGGTATTTTGTGAGCTGAGGGCCCTACAATTGATGAGTGTCATATTCTAACAAAGGTCTTCCAGGGTCTGTGTAGCTGGTCTTGTCATTGTCACTGTGTCTGCATCCTTCGACAACAAGTCAGCCGACATGACATGGCAACTGGCTCCAGTTATCATATGGGCCTCTGTCGAAGTCAACCTTGTAACAATATCAAGTGAGTCTCCATATCCCATAAGCTCTGTATCTTGCACTAACAAGCCTTCCTCTAGCCTGTCTCCCAATCATCCGACCCGCCTGCCTCTATCTATTCACTTGCGCAAATCCCGTCTCGTCGATCGGCTCAGGATCCCGCACCTACGGCAACAACAACAGCTACGCCCGCAACCCAACAAAACACTCGATTCGTCTTGGCACGATACCCAAGGACGAGTCGAGCTCTACGCACGAACTTGCCAGACCCGAGCCAAGCGGAAGCGACTCGTTCAATTCAGAGTTCGATAATGAGTACCAGCGACACGGAAATATTGCTACTGTGACAATCCCTAATACTTCGATGGATTTAGAACATCACAATAGAGAGCATAGAGGAATCATGGTCAAAAGCGAAACTGTGGTTCAGGTATCGAAGGCCAGGTCATCACGTTGAAGATATAGGACAAGCATTTGGGCAATACACGACAACGGCGTTATGGAGTTGGGATTCCCACTGTATTTTGACCAAACCTCAAATATATTAATTTCTTTCACGTCGCTGAAGCACAGGCGATCGCTGTTGTGAATTCCTACCTATCATTTAACAGTTGTCTTAATTCATACCTTACTTTCTTACATAGCAAGCTCTCGAATCAAATTTGAATATTATAAAGACCAATTGTTTGTAGACTTCCAGTATAGCTCTGCTAGGATAATCCTCTTCGCGCCATGAAACTGTGTTCTTTATCAAGTTGTATAGCCTGCGCTATCTCCTCTTACCAGAACCATAGAACATGATTGCTTTCAGGAAACAGCCAAATGCTGAGTGACTTAGAGAGGCAACATGAACAAGGCTTATGTTGCAGTCCGTCAAAGAGCCAGTGGCTCTAGGCATATAGTGCCATTTTACGTTGCGGCGAAGACGCAAGTACTGGGCCATGACAACAGCTGCAAACGCTCACAAGACGCAAAGTTAGTTGTGCATTATTGCCCAGTTAGTCTGATAGAACTGACTCGAACATCTATTGGACAGACAAGACACATCAAAAAGGTTAGTGAGAACAAGAATACACCGAAAGATGCCAATGAGACTCGAGAAATGAGGCTCTGGGAAGTCAAGAGCAGAGGTTTGGTCGGCATGTACAGTCACAAGCGTCAAGCATGAGTCACAGTAATCGCCAAATAGATCAAATAGTTTATGAAGTGAAGTCAAATAAATTACGTTCTATCTCATGAGAAGCCGAAGGGCTGACAGTATTAAGCTATTTACATGATGAAGGCAAGAGCCATAGGGAGTGCGAGAAGCATGGTTCCGGCGCTGACAAGAGAAGCTCCAGCAACAACGGGAACAGAGGGGGAGGGCTTGCCTCCAGGGATGGTTCCGTTAGAGGGAACGTTGTAAGTAGGCTGGGCAGCACCAGGGGCGGGGGGGTTGGCAGGCTGCTCAGATCCCGCGGTAGGCTGGGGGTACTCGCCAGTGGCAGTAGCCTGGACACGAGTAAGAGTGGTGAACTCTCCAGGCTTCTGGGTGCCAGTCTCCTGGGGAACCTCGCCAGTGTGTCCCTGGATGATGGTGACAACGGGAGCCTTAGGGACGTGGACAGTGGTGGGAGCAACGAAAGTGCTGGTAACGAACTTGGTGCAAGGAACGATAGTGGTGACGTCCTGAGTAATGGTGACGAGATCGATGGTGGTCTGGGCAGCATTGGGAGGAGAGGTAGGAGCGGGAGCAGAGCCGCCGTTGCCGTTACCGTTACCGTTGTTGGATCCCTTGCCAGGCTTGGAGTCACCGCCCTGGTTGGAACCGTTACCACCCTCAGAGGGAGTGTTGGGGACAGCGGTGGCAGTAGCAGGGCAGACGGTGGTACGCTCGACGACAGTCTGTGTGACAATCTTCTGGGTGTAAGAAGCAGGGCAGTTGATGACGGAAGCAGCGCAAGAGGTGATGGTGTAGATGTGAGTCTCACGGATGGTGCTGGTGATCATGCCAGAAGCATCGGGGGCGGTAGTGACCTCAGGGGCAGGGGCAGAAGTGTGCTCAGCGTCGGATCCAGCGCCAGTGGTGACAGCAGGGACATTGCCACCAGCGGTACCAGTAGGTTTGCCACCAGCAGGGCCAGAGGGAAGGTTGTAGTCGCCAGGAACAACAGTAGTGTAGCCTTCGGATCCAGAGACGACAGTGGTGAAACCCTCAGAGCCGGAAACAACAGAGGTGTAGCCACCCTCAGAGCCAGAGATGACAGTGGTGTAACCAGTAGATCCAGAGATATAGGTGGTGAAGCCTTCAGATCCAGAGACAGTGACGGTAGCGCCAGCGGTGTGAGTGCCGAAGATAGCAGTGACGTCGCCGCCAGCGGGGATGGTGTGAGTGGGAACGCCCTCAGGTCCGCTAGGGATGGCACCAGAGTCAGTGGCAACAGGGATCTCAGCAGAGTCGGTAGCATCACCAGCGGGAGCAGTGGCAGTGGCAGTACCAGCAGGGACAGAATCGGTAGCATCACCAGCGGGAGCAGTACCAGTGGCAGTGCCAGCGGGAACGGAATCGGTACCAGCGGGAACATCACCAGTGGCAGTACCAGCAGGGATGGAATCGGTAGCATCACCAGCAGGAGCAGTACCAGTGGCAGTGTCAACGGGGACGGAATCGGTACCGGCAGGGACATCGTAGGAAGCAGAGTCAGAGGGGATCTCACCAGCGCTGGTAGCAACGGGGAGAGAGCCAGAGCCAGTGACATCGGGAATACCGCCAGTAACACCAGCAGGGAGAGTGACATCAGCACCAGCGCCGCCGGTAGCAGTGATCACGCCAGAGGCAGAGATGGTAGGACCGCCAATGAAGCCACCCTTCTTGAACTTGCCAATGAAGCTTCCACAAGTACCACGAGTCTTCTGGGAGAAGGTAGACTTAATACCCTTGGCAAGACCGACGCTGAGGTTGGGGATGAGACCGAAGAGACCGCCAGAGAGATCGAACTTGTTGTCAACAGCGATGCCGAGGTCGCAGCCGAACTCACCAGTGATGTCAAGACCAGCACCAGCCTTGCCACCAATCTTAGCAGTGTAGTCGAAGAGAGAGAACCAGAGGCCAGCACCGAAGCCAACATCAGCACCAGCCTTGCCACCAAGGCCAAGGACAGGGATTTCAATACCACCGCCAATGCTGAGCTCGGATCGAAGGCTGAGACCAAGCTGAAGATCGATACCGGCACCAAGGTCGACCTCGGCACCGACGCCAATAGGGAGAGCCTTGGTAACGAGTCCTTCGAGAGAAGCCTTGATAACCTTCTTGGAGAGGAGAGAAATGTCGACGTAGGCAGATTCGGGGAATTGGACGTAGACACCGGCAGTAAGGTCGATAGCAGCACCGCAGCCAACAACGAGATCCAGGGCAATAGCAGCCTCGATGGCAGCCTTCAGCTCAGCATCGAGACCGGGGATAGCGACACCAATCTTGGGGGCGGCGAAGAGTTCAACGGACTGGTGGACAGCAGCGGAAGCAGAGAGGTCGATCTCGACATAGGCAGAGATGCCACCAAGGCCGACACGAACCTCAGGGGTCTTGAGGAAGTCAGCTCCGCAAGCGAAGCCAATGTTACCAGTGATCTGGCAAGCAGGGAGGTTGAGGCCGAGGTTGACAGCAGCAGTAGTATCGGTCTCAGGGGCACAGATACCCTGGAAGAGGATGTGATCCTTCCAGGCGTTGCCGATGCTGCAGGATGTGCCGGTGTGCCAGTCAGCACCACCGCCAGCGTTCCACTCGATACCACCACCGAGAAGACCGCCGAGGCCAAGACCAGCGCCGAGACCAGCGCCGGCTCCGATCTTGCCTCCAATCTTTCCACCGGCACCACCCTTGACATCGCCTTCAAGGTGGCCGCCGGCACCAGCGCCAGCTCCGGCACCTCCACCAATCTTGCCACCGGCGCCTCCACCCAGGTGGCCACCGATCTCACCTCCAATCTTGCCGCCAGCTCCGGCACCGGCACCAGCACCACCTCCAATCTTGCCACCGGCACCACCTCCAAGGTGGCCACCGATCTCACCTCCAAGGTGACCTCCAGCAGAGCCACCAGCGCCAGCTCCGGCACCAGCTCCTCCGCCAAGTTCACCCTTGGCACCACCACCGAGGTGGCCACCGATCTTTCCACCAGCGCTGCCACCAGCTCCGGCACCACCTCCTAGATGGCCACCAACTTCACCGCCGAGTTCACCTCCAAGGTGACCTCCGGCAGAGCCTCCAGCACCGGCTCCGGCGCCGGCACCTCCACCGATCTTTCCACCGATCTCACCCTTGGCACCGCCGCCAAGGTGAGCACCAGCTCCAGCACCTCCACCAAGCTTTCCGTCGGCACCGGCTCCGGCACCAGCTCCACCTCCGAGATGGGCTTCAGCACCGCCTGAGAGCTCTCCGCCAGCGGAGCCCGAGGCGCCGCCACCGAGGAAAGTAGGGGTTGCTTCGCCCAGCGAGGCAAGGGCTCCCAAAGCTGGGAGGACTGCAGCAGAGAAACGCATGGCGTTAAACGAGTGTTGTTTAAATAACTAAGATGTAGTTGTTGTGTGTTGCGTAGATAGCGAGTGTTGCTTAATAGCGAGTGTGTTGTAAAGTTGTAATAGAGTAGTGGTTGTTGTAAGTGTTGTAGCGAGAGACTAATTAGAAACTCAGGAACGAAAGTAATAAGGAAAAAAAAGAAAAGAGATAACAGGAAAAGACGAGATAGAATGACTGTTGATGATGAAAAAAGAGACTTTGAAGCCGGCGAGGAGCTTCCTTTTAAGCTGCTCGAGCTGTCATGTTGAGAGCCATGTTGACAGGAATCGTTGGCCAAGATGCTCCGCACAACAGCTCGGTCAACTCGGATCATGCATGGGTCTGGAGCATTGACCTAGTGTCAATCCGATTGCCGCTCAGACGTTTCACGAGCTTCTACCGTAGTAGTGTTGAACGGTGAAGGGCTTTGACATTTGTTTTGTTTCTTCCAAATTTAGCCGGCAGGGGTTCGAGTCAGTGGAGGGTCAGTAAGTTGTTGGTAGCCGACTACGACACTGCTGAGATTATATGCAGAATAACGAGATTGCTCATTACATTGTGATCCTTTTACTGGCAATGGTTGAGGGCTCTACTACGTAGTACAGTTTGTTCTTGGGTGGTGTTTTGGGTACTATTCTTTGTTCCGATCTATTATGAAGATCTTGACCAGCATCTTCAGGTAAGTAAGGCATAGGGCAAAAACGTCCGAAAATCACGACTAGGCGAGAAGTTCGTCTACCAGGCTAGGAATGGCGTGCGCCGTGCCTTCGTTATGTCGGTGGCGGCGGCGGCGGCGGCGAGGGCGCAAAGTCAAGGCAACGTCAAGGCGCAACTCCATCCGTTCAGCATGATCTGGGAATAGCCAGTTTCACTTTATGTTCCAGAAAGATTCGTTTCAGGTGATTTCTTCTATTCATAGTGGCTTCAGTGAGTGTAGTCCCCGTCCGTAATCTTAAAGGCATTTAGCTGAGAACGCCACCACCTGAGCCGGCCCGCACCAGGACCAATACCAGATCGATGAAAAGTGGAATCTCCCCGGTTGATCCGTTTTGTTTTGATTGCTGACTTGGCAGCCTTGCCCAGAGGGGTCTGGAGCGAAAAGGTTAGTGCGCAATGGGCATTAGACGGCCCGCAGCCACTGGAAGCTGTCAGGCAAGCATCACATCATGGCAGGGATGGCATCAGTTTTTTGGCCTGAATGGTAAAACAGACTAAACATTTGGTTACTAGAAACGAAAGGCATGCCCGATTGGTGTTCACCATTTCTCAAAAGAGAGGCTGGTAGTTCCACTTACGCAACAACCCCACTGAATATAGGGATGATGCTCACGAGGCTCAAATGCTACCCTACAGCGATGCATTGCAGTGTTTACGATGTTCATGCCATTGAATATTGGCATCCAGTATTATGCGTATAGTTCTAATGTTAGATATTATAAGAACAGAATTCACGGGAGGCATCCAATTGACCGCATTTCTCTGTTGAAGTATTGTTACTGCAATGGAGCTCTCAAATACCAAGCCCGTTACTTCGCCTGTTGGCATAATGAATGAATCTAACAATACGGGAAAGGTGATGACAAAGTTACAATGATACAACTCTCCGTTGCTGCCGAGAGTCCAGAACAATGATTCGCTTAGTTATCTGACGATAATACTGTAAGTTTCGAGTGGGCACGGGACGAGCTCACCCTTGAAGCGAGTTCATCATTTAATTTTCCACGACCGTATGTATCCGTAAATCCTCCTATGATATCTCAGCCCTAGATGCTCGCAACCAATTACCAAAAACGGATGCAAGATTGTTTGTTGGGTCGGAGAATTTCCCACGGCTATGGCGGGGGTTTCGGGTTTCGGCCATTTCCTGACCTGCAGCCCCTGAACAGGCTTGGCAGACCTTATCTTATCGCCCCACTGTCGCTCCAAAAAGCAAAGAAAGGGGCCGTTTCGTTTGCAACGGCAATCGAACCCACAACCTTCGTCTTCGCCTAAATGGACTGGATACGAACATCCACTTCGTACCAGGCATTGTTACTAGTTGAATCACATAGATGCAGTCTGTCTCCCTTGGATTTCGTTGATGGTTTTCTTTTTCCAAAACCTATCAACTTCAAAAGGAAAACTTGCATGAGAAGTGACTGTTTAGTGCACAATGCGTGTGTTGATCTCTGCCTTTAGCAGCATTAGACGAGGCTGTGCGGTGTCTCAGGTTGATAAAGCTCCCATCACGTCTGTGCCAAAAATACAACATCGAGTTAATTGATCCTGTCATTAAACCATAATTGCTTTTACAATATCAAGTTGTGGGACGATGTTTATATCCGCAGTTTCTTTTTGTTTATGTTTAATGCCGTGAGCTCCGGAGATGCGTTCAAGACAGTGATGATGTCCCAGTACGAGAATTTGAGTTGGTGTTGCCAAGAAGCGAGATCATGTTGAAGTTTGCATGTTGAGGTTGTCGCGGAATGAAATCCGTGATAGATGCATTCAACGCGGGATGTAGCGCAGTCATTCTTACCAGTTCATTGTGTTAATCTTGGTTTTCATCTGTCATTCTGACGTGACTCCTGAGTAGCGGCGATATCAGATGACAGTTGATACGCTCGAACATAGAGAGGGACATATAGGTATAACGGTGTGAGTTTTGAATGTCTTGACTGGAAGAATTATTGTTGAATACCTCAACCTTAGATATCTCCAAGATAGATCATGAGAGCATCTTTAATATCTGAGAGAGAGAGAGAGAGAGAGAGAGAGAGGAAAAGCCGTCCTTTGGGTTGTCAATCAGTACATTGCTATATGAATTATTTTGGCCTCAGATATGATGACATGTAATTCGCAAGCTAGATATGTTTTTTGTTGAATCTTGTCTTTGAAACCTTGGTATAGGGTGATTCAAAATTGATGAGGACGGATAAAAGTGGTAGCGTCGCAGCGATCAGACATTCAGCTGCAGGACAGATACCACTTAATTAACCGAGGCTCGTCAGAGGCGTTGCTAGACTGGCGAACAGGCGACCTTCTAAAGATGGTACGATCTGTTAGCCGTACGCTGATCGCACCGACGATCCGACCGCAGAGCAAAGCGTCAAACGGTCCTGCAGCTTCAGCCGAAGCTTGATCCAGAAAGTGAATTGAGTTTTTGCGCTCGGTAGCCTTTATAGGAAAGTACAAAAAGAAGGGAAATTCCGCAGCTTCTCAATTAAATCGTGGTGACGAAACAGGTCACCGTTGGTCGCTGGCGGATAACACGGCACGGATCTGCAAGGACCCCATCATCTGCCCCCTCAATCTTGATCATCTGTCTCCAATGGTTCTTCTCCCCAGCTCTTGATTACATTGGCAGAACCTCGCAAAATTATACAAGTTCAAAGGTTTATGCCACAGACGTTTTCAAAGGACATTGGACACTTCTTATTCAGTCTGCAACACCTCGGTCATTGTTGAGTCTCGTCTGCTGCCGATCAAGGCCAGCAATGGGCCATTCCGCGCTCCCATTGGCTGCGGAACCTGGCGACAAAAGGTCCTCACAATTATCTGGGATACAGTGCACGTGGGGTTTTGGACGATACAGATTGCTGCTTATCGCATAACCACCTTGTCGCCTCCGAACACAACTGCTTCATCGGTCGACTTTGCCCGACACTAGGAAGATAAACATTTTTACATCGGAGCACGTGTAGTTTGATAGCCGAATATAAGTAGCGCCTATTTCTCACTAAGTAGCGAGGTAGTATTCGCTTTCTTAACAATAACTCAATTATACTATTTTCGTGATTCAAAATGGTATCTGCCAAGTCCCTCATCCCGCTTGCGCTTTTCCTCGCCGGAGCGCAGGCCAAGTCCAAGACATGCTCCCAGGGCTCAAAGCCTTCAATCGCATCATGCTCAAAGGACCTTCCTCTGTCTTGCCACAACAGCACCGCCGTTCCCGAAAAGGATCTTTGCTGCTTCATCCCCTCTGGCCAGCTCCTCCAAACTCAGTTCTGGGACTCCAGCCCCTCTGCCGGACCTGCTGGTGAGTGCAACTCCAAAAAGCCCATGATCCTCTAAATTAACAAATTCTAGACTCTTGGACAATCCATGGTCTCTGGCCTGATTGGTGCGATGGCACATATCCTCAGTTCTGTGACAAGAGCCGTGAGTATGGCAGCATCAAGGACATTGTGTCCAAATTCCTCGGCAACAACACCTTGTCTTACATGGACAAGTACTGGGTCAGCCAGGACGGCAATGACGAATCCCTCTGGGAGCACGAGTGGGACAAGCACGGCACATGCATCAGCACCCTCGAGCCCAGCTGCTACCAGAACTACGAGAAGGGTGCCGAGGCTGCTGATTACATCAAGAAGACCATCTCGTTGTTCAAGACTCTGCCCACGTACCAGTGGCTCGCCAAGGCGGGCATCAAGCCTTCCAGCTCCAAGACTTACACCAAGAGTGAGATCGAGGATGCTCTGGCTGAGCACCATGGCGCTCCTGTTACCATCGGCTGCTCCGGCAAGTCTTTGAGCGAGGTTTGGTACCACTTCAACGTTCAAGGTTCACTTCAGGATGGTCAGTTTGTGGCCTCTGAGCCTGATGGAAGCAAGAGCTCTTGCCCAGACAGCGGCATCAAGTATGCGCCAAAGAACTGAGCACGACTTTGTGACTTGCGCAGCATATTGATATTAATTGGACCATATGATAAAATAAAGAAGTCTATTAAACACTAGGGCCATGTGAACGTTCACTCATCCCATCTAGTTAAACGTTGCCTCGTAATATTTTCGTACCTTGTCACATTCCTCCATTAGTTCCCGGCCGCAATTAGCCTTCGCGGCCTCCTCCCAGATAGTCTTTTCAAGGTCGAATCCAGCGACATCCGTAATCTTTTTAACATCATCTCCCCAAAGTCGTGATAGTGTCCCATCAGGACGTACAGGGACCAAATCTTCCAGCACCTGACTTGGATGCTTCATGTCGAATTTGACTCTGTTCAGGTGGGCAAACATTGCCCTCGCAACCTTCGGTTTGTCTTCCTTCATCTTCATCTTTAGATTTCTTGGAGGCACGATTGTCTTGTTCTGTGCCTTTTTTGTATGGAGCTGCCAGTCCATCTCAGGATCTGCCTGCCAAATGCCGCTTCCATAGTTGATTTTCTCTTTGCTAATGAGCTCTGCTGGTTTGGTGACCTGCCAGTAAGGGTTACCTAAAACCAGTGCGCTCTGCATGAACGTCTCCTTGTCGCCTGATCCCCAAGCACCTTGAGAATGAAGTTGATAGTAGAACCTGGGCCCATAGAAGTTGTAGTACGCTGCTAGCAAGATGCTGTCTGAATGTTTCGCCTTGTTGTATAGCATCACGCCGGATTCGGAGGCTCTTGAGTCTAGAGTGACATTGGGCGCCTTGGCTCCAGCAATCGTGTAGAAGAGAGGAGAGATGGTGGGCAGCCAAAAGTCTGGCCAGGTCACCAGTCCACGACTCTTGTAGGGCTCCACATCGAGGAGGCGATCAGGGTTGTGGATGGGGAATGCATCGGAGTCAAGGAACAAGATGTGCTGAAAGCTGGAGAAGATGATGGAGAGGACCTTGAACTGATAATTTTCAATATTTGGTTGTCGTATGGATGTTGTGTTGGGCAGCTGCAGGAAATCATCCATATTTAGGCATTGGACCTGCAAACCGGACAGCGATTCATTACATTTCTGATGCTCCTCTTGGCTGGCTCCATCAAGAAACAGTTCAACAGGTAAACGAGATCCAGTATGTCGAAGCATTCGTATGGCTGTTTCTGCTACGCCTACTGCGGAGCCTTTGGAAGTGATGACAACGCCCTTGGTGTTCCGATTGAAGGGTAGTTCGGGGGCGAGATGCTGAATGCTTTGCACAAACTGGGTATGATTTTCCTTCAAAGATTTGATCTCGTCATCGGAAACTTCCAACCTGTCGGTGTGAATCTGGGGCTCGGCGCCATGGGGATCGAATTTATCGCGCGATAGAGAATTCTCGGGCCTTATCTTTTTACCATGAGGTTCAGCCGCATAGAGTTCCACAAGAAGATGCTCCCAGAATTTGGTGGTTTCGGCAGTTGGTCCAGTGAACTGCGGCCTGGGATATGGACCTGCAGTGGGTAGAGGGCCAGGTTGGGTATCATTGGATTGCGCCATGCTTGATGAGGTCACTCTTTTGTATGCGATTGAGAGATCTGACCAAAATTCCAAGAGGGTGAGGGCGCAGATGAATCCGATGAAGATGGCAAAGATTTTGATGAAATGTTGACGTGTCGTCCAAGACGTGACCCAGGTGCTGCCTTTTATGGCGTTGCTGCGCCAAGGCGGAAGTGTAACCATGGTTCGTGACTTCCGGTAGACTCTGACAAAGGTGTTGATTGTTGAGGTAGCACAAAATCCCTATCGGGCCTAATGAAAACGCGAGGAAAGAATGAGCCGCAGGCAGAATATCGCCAGGCAGAAATACCTCGCGTTGTTTGCTGGGAGTCAAAGAGTTGCCCTCACGAGTGGTTGGTCGAATGTTGGTTTGACGAGGGACAAGTTTCGTTACGCATCGTTATCTTTTGTCCGACCTGGTTCCCTTTTGGTAAGAATGGTTTTTAAGGGATAATTGATAATGCATGTGAAACTCTTGTGACGGGTCAAAGTTGTGAGAGTTTCGTTTCGTCGCCAACTTTGTAGGACAGACAGCGAGTGACAAAGCAACAACCCAAAAAGGAATCATGTGATTTGGGGCATGATTTTGACTTCAAAACAATCGAATTGAGCGAAAAAGAAGCCAGATGGGACAGACAAAGTGTTGCTGACAGTGAGGATGCAAGTAAAATGAAAGGATCTCTTAGGCGCCGACTAAAGATATCATCGAATCACGTGGTCGCATCGTATCCTGTCTGTGGCACGTATTACGCAATGCCTGCCGCGTCTCCTGATTTCTTGCTGCGCTAGCTGTGCTACTGAGCTGTGCCACAACCCAACTTGCTGATGGGGGCCATTGTCACTGTCAAATCTATTTTTATTCTGTATTGATTCTCTGCTTTGTGTCTCCCTTTTTGTGAGCAATTCTAGTCATGTTTTTCTCTCGCGATAAGAATGAGGAAGAGGACAATCCTAATCTCTCTGTCTGACGCTATGACGTATACTCCCTCGTAAAACGAAACACAAAAACCCCGCACCCACTGCCTGTCACTCCAGCTCAGCTCACCCCAGCTCAGCTCAAACAGTAGCGCTCGTCTCCTCGTCGATATGAATCCCAAAAGCCTTGACAGCCATGGAATAACTCTCATCAACAGCCCTACTAGCATATATTCTCATCTCCTTCTCGTAAGCCGCTGTAACGCCAGGACTGTACCCGCCAGCTTCGCGAAGCAGCCTTCCAAGCAATGCAGAGTCCTGAACGGCTGTATTAGCACCAATTCCACCGGCCGGAGTCATCGAGTGAGCTGCATCCCCAATAACCGTCACACGAGGCTCATTCTTCCACTCTGGTACACCTGATGGAGTTGAACAGGTGATCTTCCAAAATGCAGCTTCAGACTCATCCATATTGTCGAACAAAGGCTTGAATTTCGAGTGCCAGTCCTGGGAAATTGATCTAGCAATGTCGGCGGCTTCTTTTCCGACGATGGAGTAATTGTCATTTGGTGCGCGAATCACGCCTGGCTCTCCGCCCATGGTCCAGCCAAATCTGAAATCAGGGTTGTCCATATCTCCCGATCGAACATTCGTAATGAGAAAGGCATGACCTCCAGGGCGTGAAGAGTCGCGCAGACGAAATACTCCTTCACCCAGCTGCTTGAATGCTGTCGTAGGCGCCTGGCCGTGAATACCCCTAGCGCCAGTGTCGTAGACTTTGAGTTTTCCGCCTGAGACTTGCTTGGCAACCTTGGAATAGATACCTTCACCCCCGACAAGCAGAGAACCTTCGATGGATTTGCTTCCATCAGAAAAGATGGCTCGAACGCCGTCTTCAGTCAACTCGTAGCCTGTGACGTTTTTGGACCATTCAATGTACTCTTCGCAGCCCTCGGCAAAGATCCTCCGCATATCTCCCCTTGCAGTCCCAACAATCTTCCCATCACGAGATGACAAATTCTCTTGGACGATATGCTCAGTCTGCTCGCCAGTGACAGCATCAAATGCCCGGAATCCACCGCCTCCCGTTTTGCCGCACGCATCCCAGAAATGATTCCATGTCTGTTTATCGAGAACAGACTCAATCGCGTCAAGACCCTCACTTGAGAGACGAAGTCTGTACCCCTGCGCGCGGAAGACAAATGATTCATCTCGCTCAAACATCTTGAACGGAATTTTGGATTGTCTGAGCGATTGCGCGAGAAGAAGAGAGGCGAGGCCGGAGCCTGAAATGAGGATGGGTTTCGTGACTGACATGGTGTTCTGATTTCGATCAAATGAGGCTTGTGAAGGGTGAGATTATAGGACGAGAACAAAGGAATGCGAGGTCTTGATAAATATCCGCTAAAACGCGGCTGCGCATGAATGGCGTTTATGGCGCATCTTGAGCTTACAAATCTGTTATCTTGTTCGTGGAGTTTACCGCGCGGTATGGTGCAATTGACCAAAGTAATGTAAAACCTCGACGCCAAGATAATCTTCTAACACCCAGATTCTCAACGAAACGAAACATTGGCTGGTCGCACATTTATGAACTCCGAGTTCCGGATAGGGAGGGGTATTGGTAATCATTGATCTGCATTGTCAAGCTCACTCAGAAATCTGTCAGCTTGAACGTGCATGCTGAATAAAGATTATATGCTCGCGATCGAGATAGATAATTCAAATGGACCTATTCTAATTTTTTACGGCCCAATCATTCATGTATGTCTTTGAGATACAAGCTTCGAAGTTTTATCCATCTGCTGAATAACATCCACCATTTCATCAGCACTCAACACCGGACTGATCGAGCAGATCCTCAGAACCACTCTGCCTCGCAGTTTTGTTGTCAAAATTCCAGCAATATTATTCTCCATCAAATGCCTTGAGATAGCTGCGTTTAGCCCATCTACCTCTTCCTCACTCTTGCCTGAAGGAGCATATCGAAAGGTCACTATCGCCATGCTTGCTCGGCTTGTGATTTCCCAATCTGCTAACTTTCGAACCTCAGCTTCAGCAGTCTCAGCGAGATCAAAGCCGTGATCTATCATCTTCCCAAGCCTTTCCACACCGAGAACCCGTAACGTGAACCAGAGTTTCATTGCGCGTGAGGGTCGTGTTAGTTCCATGCCAAAATTCCAGAAGTTGGGGATATCCTCATCCTCAAGGGCGTCCCGCAAATAATCGCCATCATTGGTGAAAACTTTGGTTAAGTTGGTCTTGTTTTTTACAAGGATGAGACTGCAGCTGTATGTCTGAAATAGCCATTTGTGAGCGTCCCAGGATATGCTGTCCGCGAGACCAAGACCTTTGGTAACTGAACTTCGAATTGCACCGAGTGCAGCGGATGCGCCATATGCGCCGTCAATGTGAAGCCATATCTTTTCCTCATCACGTACTTGAGCGAGAGTGGCCAACGGATCGATGCTTCCAGTGTTTGTCGTTCCGCAGGTACCGACGATAACAAAAGGCTTGAGCCCTGCTTCTCGGTCCTCTTTGATGGCATCTCGAAGAGCTGTTACGTCCATCTGGAAAGACGAATTCGTCGGGATAGCTCGTATCTGACTCCTCTTCACCCCAATGATACGAAGAGCTTTAGCTACAGAATGATGTGTCTGATCAGAGATATATGCAACGCCCAAGTCTTCGGCTCCTGGATCCAATATGCATTCCCTTGCCAGAACCATGCCGCTCATGTTCGCCATTGAGCCTCCCGAGACAAAAACGCCACCAGCCGTATCTGGAAGTCCAACTTTGGCCGACAGCCACTGTAGCAGCGTCTGCTCAACAATGGCTACCCCCGAGCCCTGCAGCTTCGACCCCGCAAAGGAATTGAAAGCGCTCGAGAGACAGTCGCCAATCCAAGACAGTGGTGAGACAGGCGACGGAACAAAGCTGAAGCATCGAGGATGATTCATCCGCAAGCGAAAGTCAGAGATAGTGAATGCATCTTCAATTGCGTCTTGGACCTGATGAGCATCTCCAGGAGTGCTGATTTCTTTGAGCTGAGGGATCTCAGCTGGTTGCGCTACTCGCAAGAGGGGGTCTTGGCTGACGTTTTGGGTAGTCTTGAAGAGACGATCGAAAACGGCCTGGAATGATGAGCTTGTGTCCTCCAGCTCTTCGCTTTGATTCGGGAGATTTAGAGAACCCATTGCAACAAATAGCGAGCGTGAAAAGTGTATTTCGATTTTGGAGAGGAAATCCTACGCTTTTAGTATGGAGAACGACCGAAAGCGGCTCGGGGCGCATTACGAAAAGACTATCGAAGGGCGTAAAATCTTACGGAGACAAATTTGACTTCCCCCTCTCTTGGTGCGTCATTAACGCTATTGAAACTGGAGTTCTCGATGTTGAGCATGTTTTATCTCCGAACCCCTTGGTTACAGTCAGACATTGATGCGACACAGGCCCACGGAAATTATTGCACTACCAGGTTAGTAAAAAAATTTAGTTCTTGGTTCCATGTCAGCTATCAGATCTTTCTGTAGTAGACGTACCAATAGTGAACGTGGAAATACGCTAAAAGAATTCATATGATCTGTAACCGGACTGATACCGGAGGGCGCAAAACTACCACGCCCTATGTTCTTATAACGCATTGAGTCGGCTGACGATATCAAGTCAGATCGATTTGGTATCAACGTTGGATAGGCTCTCAGTCGCCATCTTGACAACCATATGATTCAATAAATCCCACGACTCAATGTTATGAACTGAACGCGACCGGGGGTCAGGCAACACGAGTATGAGGTTCAGTTTCCCCAAGCCCAAGTTTGTGCTGGAGATAAAGTGGTCAGCAGGAACGCTCAGCGACAACAGATAAGGCATTACTTACGGTCGAAAAGGTTGCTAACTCTTGAATAGAAGGAAAAATCGTCAAGCTTCAAAGCTGGGTCATCATTTTGATCTTGATTGCCGTATGACTCTTAGAGGTGAGTTCCATCCAATAGACCAGCTGATGAAAGAGGTGTATACATGCCAGGTGGTCTATCAAGAACATTGAAGACGATGGTTATTAATCAGAACTCCCTCTATATCAAATAAGTTCAATACTTACGACGGCAAATGACCGGCTTTCATGGCTTCCATTGCGTAAGCGACACCTCCAAAGGCAGCCGGACCCTGAGTCCAATCTACGTGCTCACTTATGGTGCTCTTAACAGCCTTATCTGTCGCTCGACTGACATGTTCAGCCACCTTCCAGATATCCTTCTGCCAGTCCTGACTGTAGATGTAATCCTTTGGGCTCTTCAAAAACGGACTGACGTCGAAAGGAGATACAAGGAAGGTTGTCGCCATGACTGGTCCAATCCCAGCTGTATCTTTAAAGATTTGGCTCATTGACTTTGAATATGAAGTTGATTTTTCTTCGTGGATACCTAAAAATGTATACCTTAGTCTATTGCTGACACAGATAGGCGCCGCTTCAGTTCGTGACGAATCTTGTGGTGGAAACGTTCGAAGAAGCGCAAACGCTTGCAATACAGTCAGGAACGCCGTCACGGCAACGCCATGGGCTTTACAGATCTGCAAGATCTTGTTTGTCGTGTCTCGTGAGAACACTCGCCTTCGAACCGCATAGTCTGTACTTGGCTGGTCTTTTGCAGGCCCCTGGGCGATGGGACATATTGTAATGTTCTCAAGATTGGCACCAAGCAGCTGCTTTGCCTTTTCTTGAGATGCATCATCCAAAGGAGTATCTCCAATCGGGTTCCGGAGGATGTCGAGATAGCAAGGGTGCAGTGAAGAGGCAGCCGTATTTTTGTATGAGGGCGATGGCGTCTTGTTGACCAACCCATCCGCAAGCTTGCCAAGAATGTTGTTCAAAACCGCAGCGCCACTCCAAAAGTCGTTCAATGCATGGTTGCAGCGGATTGCGAGGGCAAAAGTTCCAGCCTCGGCCGAAGAAACAACGAGTGATATGTGGATAAGGTGCTGCCCAAGCTCAATGCTGATGCGCTTCTCCGGAGTTGAGTAGAAGTTGTCGGTCAAAGACTTCAATCCATCCTGGACTAGCTTTTCTGTGTGAAGAATCGTAGTCCTCTGCTTTACTCTCTCAGTCAAGTCATCATCAGACTCTAGCGGATGATAGATGAAGTCCCGAGGCTTAGTTGTAGGAGAACCTTCTTGGCCACGCTCAATGGTTGCCAGCAGAGAAGGCTTCTCAAGGCAAATGAGCGATACTGCCTTGTTGAACCAAGCTTCAACATTGGCATTGGAATCAAGACCGGACGAAAGAGACGGAGCGACAGTAAAGACAACAGCACTCATCCACTCAGCCCAGCCGTCAAATTTCGAGCCATTGATCAAACATTCGCTCAGGTCCGATGAGCGGACGGCTCCAGTGGCCATCGTTTTGCTGTTTCCAGGGGGCTACCTTGGAGATGGGGACCATTTTCAGTCAAGATTATACCGGGAATTTTATTTCTTCTTAACATGTGAAGGAAAATATGTGAACTTGGAATTTCTGAACAGCAGCTCTCCCGAGGGCTACCCTTTTAACCCAAGCTCGTTTCCTAGCACATCCCTTGATCGTCGCCCAGGGATGAGCTAAATTCTTACCACGCAAGTGTCTTGAGAGAAAGTGCATGGTTTTATGGCATGCAGTACTGTGTACCTATGGGAAGCTATTCCGAACTTGATCCTATAATCCTACAAGAGCACAGCCCAGTTTTGTCATGTTCCTTTATCTGTTCGGGACTAGTTGATGCTTGGCTAGTATGTAAAGTCAGCCTGGCTAAGTAGTGCTTTGACCATCACTCCCGACATATGCTGATTCTAAATCTGAGATATGGAGAAGATAGGTAACAATAGTATCACGACAGGATACAAGGGTACTGTGGGCGGAAATGCGTTGGCCTCCGAGCCTTTTCCGCTTCTGACCGTATGATATTTCGGTTCGGTTTTTCCGCGCGAACCGAATGAGATAAAATAAATTTATATGTGCGAGAAAATATATAAAGTCTATCAATCTTGGAAGACGATGTGAATCTCATATACCTCATAAAAGGAATCAGGAATATCGCGACTGAAAACCATTCGCCGATTTCTTTTGCCAATCTGGTGATACTTCCCCACAATTCCTAGGTAGTTGACACCCGCTCTCTCGCCTCGCCTGGACTCTTCAACATCTACCTGGACCACGGAAAAGCCCATCCATGCTACATCTTATGTTATATTCTCAAAGCTCTAATTGAAAGGATTGGTGCGATTCCCGAATACAACGAACCCCTCAATCGCCAAAGCAAGGATTCAGTGATGTCTCCAAAGCGGGGTACGTCGACAATAAAAGATCGCCATGACTCTGACGACCAAGCCCCGGGCAAAACAGAGCAGATTTATTTCTTGAGTCCTTTTACTATGGCTTTTGGAGTGCTTGCTGTTGGCCTCTTGGTTCCCCTTAGCCTTGGCCTCTTCCATAAGGCCCAAGCAAAGGCTACCATTGACCCAAAAAATCTACCAGCATCGGCCCAGATAATCGATCAAAAGAGCTTCAATGTTCTGCAGCATGTGCCTCCACCAAGAGAAGCTAATGCCACGACAGTAAGTTTTTCATGGACACGTTGGTGGCCGATTCTAATTCGTTGATAGAGGTTTCTGTGGCCAGGAGTCACATACGAGTCCCTTACTGAGCGACCGTTCCACGTTTATGATGCTGAGTTTCTTGAGATTATCGGAAAATATCCAACATTGACTCTGCTTGCCACCTCAGCCACCGATCCCATCTTCCACGAAGCTGTTGTATGGTTCGTAGACTTCTAACACGCGACTTTCCTGGAGGTTAATCACTAACACTGAATGGCTTAGGAATCCTCGTACTGAGGAAGTCTTCTTCGTCCAGAACGCCGGTGATCCCGCTGCTGGAACCGGACTTGCCAAGTCTTCTGTAGTTCAGAAGATTTCCTTGGCTGATGCTGAAGCCCTGAAGAATGGCTCGCATACGCAGAGTCAAATTAACATTACCATTGTGGACTCTAAGCCACAAGTCATCAACCCCAATGGTACGCATAAAAAATGTCATTAACAATCCAGTACTGAGTAATTCATAGGTGGAACGAACTACAAGGGCCAGATCATCTTTGCAGGCGAGGGCCAAGGAGAACAAATTCCCTCGGCTCTGTATTTGATGAACCCAGAGAAGCCCTACAATACTACGAGTAAGACCAGTCAAGTCATACAAATGAGTCGAGATTGGCTAACAGTAGCATTGTAGCCCTTTTGAACAACTACTTTGGCAGACAGTTCAACTCGATCAACGACGTCTCAGTTAATTCACGTAATGGCGACATTTACTTCACCGACACCATGTATGGATACTGGCAGTATTTCCGTCCTGAACCAGGACTGCAGAACCAGGTCTATCGTTTTGATCCAGAGACCGGAGCGGTGACTGTCGTTGCTGATGGCTTTGTCTCCCCAAATGGTAAGACACGGCATGACATGAACTTTACTTGCGTACATGGGAGGTGTGATTACTGATAATTTGTCATGATAGGCCTTACTTTCTCACCGGATGGACTTCACGCATACGTGACAGATACTGGTATTAGCAACGGGCAATTTGGACAGAACTACACCCGCCCTGCCTCAATGTAAGTCGCACATGGACATGTCGAAACGTCATATCTGACTGTGATTCCAGTTACCGATTTGACGTCCAAAAAGACGGTACATGGGAGAATCGCAAGACATTTGCCTATACAGCAGCTCGTCTCCCTGATGGTAAGTTCGATAGTCTGCTGACTTTCAGTGGCACGGATGTCTTCCCGCTTACCGGCTATATCTATTTACCTATAATTGAGCCTATGCTAATCCACATAAACTACCAGGTATTCATTGTGATTCCAAGGGCAACGTCTACGCGGGCTGCGGCGACGGCGTCCATGTTTGGAATCGATCGGGAAAGCTCATTGGCAAGATCTACACAGGAATCAACGCAGCCAATTTTCAGTTTGCCGGCAAGGGACGAATGGTTATCATGGGAAGGACAAAGCTATTCTATGCTACACTTGCTGCTTCTGGAGCACCACTGATGTGACAGAAGTAGACATTTGACATATTGAAGGATGCGGGAGCGGAACGTTATATCCACCGACGCTAGGAATCCTTTCTGAAGTTTGAGGAACTTCTATCTGATGGTGTGAAAATAAACAAGTTTTCTGCGGAGCATACACATGGGTCAGTACATGAAATACCCGAACGGACTAGCATAGCCTCATTGTTCAAGGATGAAGCTTGGTGATCAATCGTGATGCCTACACCTAGATTTAGTCCTCGGTAGGCTCGGTCATCAAGGTAAGTGCCGATCTCAAAGAATATCCCGTGCAGCTGATGCCGATCTGTCAGGGGTTGCTTCCTTCTGCCTGCCGTATACAACATTGGAATCCGCCCGATGACAATAGCATTGCATGCGACGTCGGAGAATAAACCTATTTGTCGCGGATGTGGATTTATGCATGATTTGCTGATCCTTCGTGTTTGGACCAGATTGAAATGGGACGAAAGTCCCCTTGCAGAGTGACATTCAAGGCTTATGATCAGCCCAGTAAGTGGAGCTGAAACAGGACACGACTTGCCTAATTTGTCTATATAGCTCATTTTTGACGTCAGAATAGCTTTGTAAGGCAGAATTGCCGAAGAAGCTGACAGTGATGAATGCTCAGTATTGCTTAATTGAGCCTGTAGACCAACCTCCCATGCTTCTTGACGAGATAGATGCCCGCTTACTTCCCCGCTGACCCTCCCTCACTCAGGCTCCACAACACGCACAAAGTGTAATAATACGCATCAACAACACGAAGAGAATAGAAACACCAACCAACTAGAAGCGTCATGACTTTCTACATGTCTCTGATGTAAAAAAGCACCTTCTCAGTACGTAGTCTTGGTGTCGTAAATATGAAGCCGCTGAGCACCTGCTGAGTACTCAGCATAGCCGTAGCTGCGTCTCATTGACCCACGTGCCTGTCGATACTACCACTTGCCGTGTCGATCAGTCTTGGCTTTAACCCGCCTGCCCGCCTCGACATATGCACCCCGTAGAAGAACCTGTTAAAAAGCTGCAGCTGTGTCTTAACTCCGCAGAAGAAGCGGTGATGTCATTGATTTTCTCACCGTTTCAAGAAAGAATGGCTGAAACGATCCTCCCAGAAAAAGTACTGTAATTAAACTTAGGCCTCAGGGCATATTCAAACGCTTCACCTATATTGGCCTGTCATGATAGCACGATTCTTATCACTAGGACTGCAGATCAATGATCTGGAGCAAAGCATCCAGTAAGAGTTGCATAAGCCTTGAGCTTACGACGAGTAAGCTTGTTGAAAGGATTATGATCGGCGCCGATGCATTGTACTTGCCTAAGGTGTGCGTTTGAGCTGAGCTACCAGGAACGATCCATGTTCAGCCGACGGACCCTGGAAAGTCTGCAATGAGAACTTGTTTCAATCAAGGACTTGAACCGACTATAAATATCCGGTTGTATCTTCACCTCCCATCAACTTCAGTCCCATCAACAGCACCCCTTCAACAATCTCAGCAATCTCAGCATTCATTCTCAGAACATCCATCATGCAGAACAAGATCTTCACCGCCGCCGCCCTTCTCGGCGCCATGGCATCAGTCCAGGCATCGCCCGCTGCACCCATCTCCAAGCGAGATGTTATTCCCGCACTTCCTCAAGGTGCTGATGAGGTTGAGCTCAAGTTCCAGCCTTCTCTTGACTTCGACAGCGATGGCTGCTATCAGACTTCTGCCATCGATCCTGATGGAAACCTCAACCCCGGACATGGTGCTACTGGTACTCCTCAGGGAGACTGCCGTGATCCTCACCAGCTTGAGAACAGCAACACCTATTCTCGAAAGCGTTGCAACAATGGCATCTGTGCCATCATGTAAGTATTCACTCCAGTTGCTTCGACCGAATTAGAGACTGACATTGGAATCAAAGGTACGAGACCTACTATGAGAAAGACCAAGCCGTAGGAGGCTCGTTCCTCGGCGGCCATCGCCATGACTGGGAAAACATCGTCGTTTTTGCCAGGGGAGATGATATCATTCGCGTTGCCCCCTCATGCCACGGCAAATACGACGGCGCAAGCAACGACTTCCCCAAGGATGGAACTACTCCTCTTCTCGTCTATCACAAGGACGGCGCCGGGACCCACTGCTACCGCTTCGCCAACGATGATGACATCGCTAAGCCCGAGAACCCTACTGGCTCTTTCTTCAAGGCTCCTCTTGTTGGCTGGAATAATTGGCCTTCTACCGATCTCCGTGACAAGATGCTCCAGAACTGGAACGGTGGTGTTGGGCCCAAGCTTGATGATGAGTTTGAGAACTCGCTCCGCTCAGCTGCTGGTGATGGTGTTGAGGGGTTCGATCCTTCTAAGGACGAGTAAGGTTTAGGCTGGATTACTGTTGAACGAGCTGTATCACGAAGCAAACGAGCCTTGGCCCTGGACTTTCATTAAGAACCCCCATTCTGTATTATCTTAAGAATTCGTAACTGCACTGCAGACACATCCAACATGCCGTCTAGGCGCAATGAATTGAGTACATATATTTTATGAGACAATAGTTTCATCTTGAAGTGTTCCACGCGTATATGACATTGCGAGAAAGAGCACAGTTGTGATTTGGTGAGATGTGAGATCTTCTCTCTATAAATGAGCAACTGAGCATTGCCATCAGCCTGGCTGCCTAGCAAAGCGCACAAGGCCCCATCTGAGAATATCACTGTATTGTGATCAATAGGAGCCCTCTGGTCTTGACTGTGAAAGCATTCTGCCCCGCGAATTTAGTGTTTTCTCCTAATCATTGTAATCTCCCATAAACACAAATGTCTCTGGCCCCCGTGCATCTTGTGGTCTGCCTGAAAAGACGAGGTCTCGACTTGACCTAAGGATCAAGTGATCCTTGTCGATGAATTGAATGATAATTGTAAATCTTCCGTCACTTGTCTGGATTTCATGGTGTTCGAGACTTTGGTGTTCAGGTGGAGTGAATGGGACAAGTTCAAAGTCGAAGTTGGGGTTCAGCCAGAGCTGACCGTTCAGAACATTGCTGTATCCCTCCTTGTATTCGAACCTAACTTTTCTCGTCATCCATCCATACGGGCTGGGATCGTAGAAATAGTCAAAGTAGTCCTGGCAGTATAGATAGAAGTTGGTGTCGATAGGACCAAGCTCGTTTATGCTGTTCATCGACATGGAAATCTCGAGGGTCTCGTAAGCTGCTTGCACTTCTCGTTGCTTCTGTTTTTCCTCCTCTCTCGCCTCCTCTGTTTTCTTTCGAATGTATTCTTTTCGCTGGAAGAAACCCCTTTTGCGTTCTTCTCGTTTTTCTCTGAGACGATGGTATTCCCCAGCGTCTGGCCCATCATATATTATGGCTTGGTCTTGGCTCGTTTCGTCAAGATCAGAAATATCTTCATCGAAGTCCCAAAGTATTATCCCATTTCTGTTTCTCACAATGGCTGAGACGCGGTAGTACCAGGCAGGCAATTGTGAAGAAGACATCGTTTCGTTATTCGCGAAAGGTAATTCAGATAATGGCGAGAGAGAATTGATGAGGGGCATTTATTCGCTGGAGGATCAGTGCATAATTCTGCATAAACACGCTAAAAGTCCGAGGTCTACAATGCCTATGCTGCCTGGAGATGATGCGCCAATTGAATGCCTCGAGAACTTGTTGAAATAAGGCATAAAAAGAAAGACATCCAGCGCAGTACAGTTACATATCGTCAGCCGTTTTATAAAGAAGATAGATCTGAAGGCATGAAAATGCAAAAAATCGAATCCCCGAAACCTGGATCGAACAAGTGACCTTTCGGTGGCAGTTTTCAATTACAGCCGAACGCTCTTCCAGCTGAGCTATTCGGGGATAAGGTCTGGATCGATGTTGACTGGTTTGCAAACACCAGCCACAATCCTCGACGACCAGAGAGCGACAATTTGCCCAAACTTCAGGTCCATCTTCACTTGCATTGACTGACATTTGGGATTCCAATTAAATTGTAGTTAGGCCACTTTGCCTGCCTCTAATTGTTGCTTCCTTGCATACACCCAGTGGCGTTCTCATTTAGCTGCAGACAGATAAGCTTCTCTTGGATAAGGTTCTTCAGTCCCAACGGTAATGTAACATTCGTATCGTATTCGAATCTCCGTTGCAATTCCGACGTATACTCCGATCTTCTGGCCGGATATCTTCTCCCCCCAAACATCTGAGTCACGCTTCCAACGATGTCAGGATGATGATGCCAAAACTAGTAACTCGGTGAGAACCGCCGATTACGGTGCCGATAACTCCGATCGGCACCCCGCAACTTCTTCAACTTGGCACGCGATCGAGAAAAAAAATGATTGTATTCTCTCAACTTCATCATATCCATCATGGCGACGCAACGGAATTCTGTCGCACAGAAGGCCGGTTGGCTATATCATGAGTCTGGGCTCTCAGCGGTGTATCACGCCGGCAGAGATGCTTGGCTTCTTATTCTTTCTCGAACATGTCGTATGTTCGCCTTCAAGGCTGTTACCCTTACGATAGCCCAGTTCTTCTCAGAGTTGGGCTTTTCCGATTTTCGCATTGGTCTGTTTATGAGTTTCACGCTGCTGGGCGATGTTGTCCTTGGCTTGGTTGTAACTCTCATGGCGGACGGTCTCGGTCGAAGAAGAGTCTTGATCGCGGGAGGCGTTTTAATGGCAGTATCCGGAGTGATTTTCTCTATCTTTGAGAATTTCTGGATTCTTCTTTTCGCTGCTGTGGTCGGTGTTATCAGCGCAAGTGGGAGCGACTTTGGTCCGTTCCGAGCTATCGAGGAGTCCATGCTGTCTCACATCACGACCCCAAAAACACGCGCAGATGTCTTAGCCTGGTACATTACCAGCTCTAGTCTCGGCGCTGCTGCAGGTGCAGCTCTTGCAGGCCGATTTGTCGAAAACATGACCAAGCGAGAGGGATGGGATATCGTGAGGACATACCATGCCACGTTCTGGGTATATATCTTGATGGGTGCATTGAACGTCTTGTTCGCATTTGTTATGAGTAGCAAGACCGAGGCGCATCATGATGACTCCTCCTCGGAAGCTACAGATGAGTTAGCCGAAGGTCTTCTTCGAGAATCAATCGAGGAGGAGGAAGATGCTCGCAGGAGACGTTCTATTGCATCAAACCCACCAGAGCCAGCCAGCCGATTTTCGAGCGTTTCATCAGGTACCAGATCTGTCATGTACAGGTTATGGTTTCTGCTTACTATCGACTCTTTGGCCGATGGAATGGTTTCGGAATCTCTGACAACCTATTTCCTTGATCACAAATTCTCACCATCCAAGACCACTCTCGGAAACATATTCTCAGCGGCGCAGGTCCTGGCAACCATCTCGACCGTCTTTGCAGGCCCCCTTTCTCGTCACCTTGGACTTATCAACACCATGGTGTTTACTCACCTGCCTTCTTCAATATCTGTCCTGTTCTTCCCTTTGCCAAGTGGAATCGTCATTACGGTCATACTTCTCTTCATCCGAATGGGTCTCAACAACATGGACCAAGCCCCCAGAGCAGCCTTTATTGCAGCTGTTGTCAAGCCTGAAGAGCGCACTGCTGTCATGGGAATCACATCGACCCTTCGAACTTTGGCTATGGCTACTGGTCCCTCACTAACTGGTGGCCTTGCCGAGTCTGGAAAGTTCTGGATTGCCTTCATGGTTGGTGGTATCTTGCGAATCACGTATGACTTGGGTCTCTGGTTCATGTTTGTGAATATGAGGCTGCATGCACACGAGACTCATCACGATGAGGCAGCCTCAAGAGGACAGTCAATCGACGAAGAGGATATAGAGATGCTGCGAGAGTCGATTGAGAGCCAAAGGTCAGAAGAGCATCGATCTTGATAAGCCGATAAGGAACGGCATGAAAATACGATTTGGGAATGGCTAAATAGGCAGAATGAAGCAGGGGGTATATACTGACATATTCGAAGGATTGCAGAGTTTCAGCATTGTGAAGAAGTGTTGAGGTTTATGGAGATCTCGAATACTGATTGCCGCAAGTTACATAGCATATGATAGCATTTACAAAGCAACAAAGAACGGTTTGGTTTTCAGGTATGGAACGCGAAATCATTTATTCGGGTATTTATATAAAGTATCATTGGTATCCATATAATCGTGAATCGTTTAAATAACGCCCCCAAAGATCAAAGACTCAACCATGCAATCGCCGCCAAAGATGCTCCCAACGCTGCCATGACAAGTTCAGCACCCGACGAAATGCACCCTCCTTTGCTCTCACTGTCACTTTCGCTGTCACTCTCCGACATGTAAGTCATCTGAGTTGGCGTAGCAGGATAGTAGTCCTTGTTGTAGGTCGAGTTCAGCATTACTCGACCAACCTCGGCACCGGATTCCAGACGAATGTAGGTCTCCACCTCGTGTTTCTTGAGCAATTCCTCTGTGACAATGACCTCTCGTGCACCGCGGATCCAATCGCCATAGCCACCGTAGCCTGAGTGCTGTCCGTAGCAAAGATGCATTCCGTTTCCATCAACCGGCACGCCTTCTAGTTTTCCTTCCCAGCGGTAGCACCACGTGTTTCCGTGGTCGTGCCCGGAGAATAAGCCTATAACTCCAGGAACACTGACTAAAACTTCCATGAAGGGAACGTCCTGGCCGCCGTAATCACAAGTCTCTTCAGGATCATTGTTGCTGCACCAGCCTGCACCTTGCTGAAACACTGGAGGATCGTCGTTGATACCTGGCTGATAGTTTTTCCGAATTCCAATTTCCGTCTGGAGTGCGACAGTAGCGTTGATGGGGACGTGGACGAATGCGAGGGATGGGAGAGTCTTGTTGTACTTGTCATTCAATTCGATGCTCGTCTCATTGAACCAATCCACAACGCTTTGATCGACCCAGTTCCCCTGATAACTGCCTTGATAGTAGTTACCACCGCGGCTGTCAAAGAACCACAAAATGAGACTAGGGGTGCAGTCGTCGGTGTTGGTGTCGGTGCAGTTAGATGGGTAGACAGGAAGATAATAGTTTGTCGTGCCAGATAAGGGCTTGTTCACCATATTTTGAGTGCGCGCTCCAGGAAACATCTGCTCGCGTTTTAGAATATCATCACCAGCAATATTGTAATTGTGGTCATGATTGCCGTATGTGGACGCCCACGTGAGACTGCGGTTGACGATGGGCTCAACAATCATGTCGACATAATGTGTGCTGTTGTGCTTGAACGTTGAATCGCCGTTGATGAGATCGCCATTGAGAACTACAAGATCTGGCAAATCATAGTCAAGGACTTTATTGATCACTTGGAGTGAATTGCGGTCTTGTTCAGGGCCTGTTGTTGATTCATCTGCAGCCACCAAAGTTAGTTGAGTCTTCGTAGTTAGATCTCGCCACTTAACGCACATTGCCCAAAATGCATATCGGAAAATATGGCGATCTGAAAAGTGCCATTCTTTTTGAACCGCAATGGCTCAAGCTTTGTGTTGTTGACCTCAGTGGCATAGCCAAAGGCGGCGAGGAAGGCTATCGCAATAGTGTGCCGTATCATCATGTCCTATAATAAAGACCTAGGCGATAATGTATTCCTAAGTAAAGTCACAACAGTGAGTGGTGCCAATCAATTAATCGACATACTGGCGGTCGGGCATTTTAACATTCCGCAAAAATTGAAGCATCGTCACATCGATGCGTCATCTCTTAGATCGCTTAGAAGCAATATAAACCTGCGATACCCAGATGAGTTAGCTCTGGAGAATGCACAGAATTTTAAAGAGGGGACGCATGCGAAGTCGTATCAGGCTTCTTGGTCACGGTCAGGCGCGTAGGCCAATGCCAAGGCAAGGGAGACAGCACGGCCCTGGGAGGCTACGCCAATGGATCTAGCTTGTCCGTTGAAGTAAGAAACAAGATACGGAAGCAACGGGAAGTTTAGAAGGCATTCTGAGGCCTGTAGGTTCTGGAGCTAGTGCCTTGCATTGGGCATCGATGATGTCTTGTACTCGGTTTCTCCGCGTTTTGATGATACGAAAATGGTTGGACCAAACCATCTTGAAACCAATTGAACCTGTTGATCAGATTCCTCTATGCCCATCTCCCGAACTCAATCAAGCCATAGAGGATGTGCCGATCGATTTCGGCTCCGAGCCGAGAAGTGGGAGACTTTTTGGCCGTGCCACATTCGTCATCCCGCCGGACTAAGAAACTCTACTGAGGAAAGGATGCTAATAGCCTTGGATTCGGGTGTTTCTGATCAATAATCGCTCTGCTATTAGCGCACTGACGCGTAACCTACAGCGTTGACATTAGCCATGCTTTTCTCTCATTCGTACGCGAGATGAGGAACTTCAGCTCGGCTAGTGATTGGAGGCCCAATCAAGCAATTGAGCACGCGCCAATGTTCCGAAGTGGGAGAGCCACGGAAATCCTACAACCATGTGGGATAAGAGTGAAATAAATACAACTACGTCTGCAGCACTCAGACCATGACATGCTCGCTTCGCTAGTTCGTTTTGGTTGCGCTGCCACTGACTCGGAGCTCACCATGAGAGACGATCGATCTCCCTCGGTTGACAATCACATTGCCGCGCCCTTTTTTTTTTTTTTTTTTATCACAAAGAGTCGCCATTTTTCGGTAATTGCTAGGATGCTGGCCTACTAATGTTCACTGACTCTAGTGTAAAAAATTGACCATGTCCACCATTCCATCAATGTCACCTCCAATGACCGAACTACTCAATTACTGCTCGAATGCGCAGTTGTTGGCCGCAAGGCCGGCGGGCCAGGACTTTCGTTTCCTTTGGTCAATTGGACAGTCTAAAGAGCTAGCAGAATATGTCTGAGATTATGCTGAGAACTTTAAATACAAGCCCTGAGTGTTGTTTGAAGTTGTTTGGTTAGAAAGAGCCACAAGCACACATTGAACTTGCCCGTGGGCTCAGGAACGGTAACTGAATGGATAGCAACTCGACAGGTCTGGTAAGAGTAGGCAGATCTCCAGTCTTTATTCAGGCCGGCACCGCGATCGCATTTACTTTCGGGTGGTAGCCTTAACTTGACTGGTAGGAGATATCCCGACTTGGCACTGGCATGGCCGACGCCACCGAAGGAGGGCCTCACGTCTCCATCAAGTCTCGGGTGGCAATCTGTAGATCATTGCGCTTCAACCCCGATACGGCAACTTTATTTATTGCACGATACCAATTCCATGGAAGACCACAAACGCTAATGCGCGGGCTATCCCGTTCATCGGGAAGTGGTTGGCGTGGCGGGTGCGATGCAGATATCTGGAAACCGCAAAAGGTCGTGTGCAGCTGAGACATTACTATCTTGCGTTCCCTGTTGACCATTGGATTAAGTTGAATACAGTGGAGGTTGGAATGATATCACAAAACAGGATCATGTGCCGCTTTGGAGCAGTTCAAGTCGGTTCACCATCCATATATCTGAGAGGAGGTAGCTGTAGAATGAACAACATCACAAAAAACACAGTATTTCGCCTTACAAGATAACTGTATCCCAAGGGCTTCCACAGTAACCAATTGCATCTTGATATGACTCGACTAGCACCAAATGACACGGAGCACAGAAGCCAGGGAAGCCTTTAAGAGAATATCCAGGACTGTCTCAAAAAAAATCATTCACGCAGCTCTAGGCGATTGTCATTGTTTCAAAAATCCAGCTGACATTCATCAATGGGAGTGGAGAGGAGTCTGAGAAGCGGTGAATCGCTTAAGGAACTTTGACCATGTTTACGGCGCTGACCACTGAATGTAGAAAAGTAAATCTGGCTTCTTCAGTATGAGCTACCACAGGATGGCCTGGTTGACCTGAAGAAAGTTTAGCGTTGTATTGTCTAACACTACCAGAGCTGTTCAGAAGCAAAGATTACAGGTACGATCATTAACGATGGATAAAATCGACGTAGTACTCAGCGAGGCTTCTGAGGCACGGCCGGAGCTGCCGAAAGTGAGGTCTACGTTGCAAAGTTAGACATGTATACAGTTGGGAGAGGGCAGATGGGACTCAGGTGGTATTCCGGCAGTTCATCAATGTCCCGCGATCCTTGTGGTGTGACGCAGTGGCGAAAGCAAACAAGACGGTTAGATAGATGCTGTGAATCAGGCATACGGGGAGGGGGCAGAGTTGGCATGGTGAGAGATGTACTGGCCGGAGCGAGCCCTAGCTGTTCTTAAATAATCAAGTATCCGCTTGCAGTCAACAATATTTTATTTTAACTATAACTCTAAGAATAGAAGATGTCTATGTTCGAAGCGAGAACACCTGGCTTTGGCTACGAAGCCTTCGTGGAGCACCCGATTCAACCGTCTTCGGAAAAGATATGTAGGTGATAAAAACATGTTTCATCAAGTTCATCGAGCTAAAAATGTTCCAGCGCAAGAAAGTCTTGCTATCCAAGAGGCGTTCAAAGCTGGCAAAGAATACGTCGTCGGATGGGGAAACCAGGAAGAGAAATACATTGAACAATCAATGCATGATCTTGGTTCCTATCTGAGCAATCTTGATCATTCCTTATCATATGAGGGAACTGATAAGAAAGTGGCCTGGCGAAAGTCATGTTGGTTTGCTAGTCGCGGTATCGGCGAACCCTTTCTAGACTCCGAGAATGACATCGCCAAGTTTGATGGTGATCTCAGGGACGGTCTCTTAGGCCTCCAGGCGTTGCATGACCCGAAAATTCAAGAGTCGATGCACACCCTCAAAAGTGCTCTGGACAATGCCTTGGTTACCACCAGCATGGCAGTTGGCATTGATGCAGACCTGGTGCAGCGATGTACTGTTCGGTATCGTGCTATCAAATACACACCCAATGCTGGAGCGCCTGGCGGTATTGGACTTCACCCTGATGGGAACCTCCTTTCTGCACTGATCACAAACGGGCCAGGGCTTCGTGTCTACGATCTTGACGGCACAATTCGTTTCCCCGGATGCAAGGGCACCATTATGATGGGTGGCTCTACACTATATCGCTGGGCCAATGAGTTCATTCCGACCTTTCACGACGTTGATATCAGAGGAGGCGAAAAGGTGTCCATCGTTGCATTCTTCAATTTCCCTGACATGGAAGAGATACCGAGACCATTGAAAGCTGGTGGAGATGTGTTTTTTCATGATATTCGACGGATCAAAGAAGACGACAAATTACCGAGTGGGGAGTTATCGGCATTATGGGATGCCATCATCAAGAAATACCAACTGTGTCTTCCTCCTGGTCTTGCAAGCGGATGAGCCATTCCGTTCAGAGCCTGACACAGCGAAATTGACTTTCTTTTGCGCAAATTAGCTTAAATATCATTTATACTATTTCAATTCTTTCCACGGTCTGTCCATGAATCGCTATTCAGTCAAGATTTATGTAGTTGCAATTCATTGACACTTGTTGATACTGTTTCAGGCTCCATCAGATCATCTTCTCATCATGCGCTGACAAACTGACAACCTCGTCACAGCCAATCACAGCAAAATTGCCTAACCACTCAGCCAGAATCAGTAATTCGTTCGCTCATCACGTCATCGCGTAAGCATGTTTCTTCGAATTCAGTACACTCATCATTTTAAGGGCGCGTTTTTACTTTCAAACCTGACATAACCTCAACACTGCAAATTAGCTGCCATCATGTCGCAACCAACCAAGATAAAAGCAGTCTTCTTTGACTTTATGGGCACTTGTCTTGACTGGCATAGCAGTGTCGTCCAATCCTTGCCATCCCCTATTCCCGAAGCCGAGGCCTCCAGACTCGCTCTGGAATGGCGAAGACAGTACTTCATCGCCAATAGTGAGCGACTTGCTCAGAAGCTCGAGCCCGAAGACATCGACGACACACTCATTCGTGTGTTGGACAATATTCTTGAAGAACAACCAGAGTACAAACTGCATTTTGACGCCGAAGTCAAGAAGCAATTGATCGTCGCCTGGCACTCTCAACCAGCTTGGCCAGAGGTCAAGAAAGCAATCCAATCTATCCGGGATGATCTCGGACTCGAGATCTTCGTGCACGCCAATGGCTCAACGCGTCTTCAGCTTGACCTCACTGGCTTCAACGGACTCCACTTCAACATGCTCTTCTCCAGTCAGTTATTGGGAGTGTATAAGCCCGACCCTGAGGCTTACAACAAGGCTTTGCGACTTGTTAAGCTGAAGCCTGAGGAAGTTGTCTTGGTTGCAGCGCACGCGTATGATCTGAGAGGCGCTCAGAATGTTGGCATGAAGACGATCTACATCCATCGTTGGACGGATGATGTTGATGAGGATATGGATAAAGTGAGAGGAGAGTTTGGTGCTTTCTTGGAGGGGATGGAGGAGCTGCCTGCTACGATTGCGAAGCTACAGGGCCAAAGCTGAGAGATCTACATCTACATTAATGTATTCATGGATCTAGACCAATTAATGTATTGCCACATGATAATTCCACCGATCAGCTACATGGCGAATGCCAGTCTCCTGGCACAGTAGAGCTAGCCCAGCCTCTATTCCAATTCAACGAGACTTTCCAAACTGCAGGCTACTAAGAAACAAACTCCAGAAAAGCGATAGCATCGAGGCCACCATAGAATAGGGGATAGATGCATTCTGGAGATCGGTGCTACGCCCCGACGGAAAAATCCAAATAATGAAAAAGATTACCATTGGTAAAATACAAATGAGGTTGTAGAATAGCACCCATGCAGCACTGATCATCTCTTGTGCATAGATTGCCCAAAGGTTTCTCGATTATCTCCACCCTCTTCGAGCTCTGTCCTCTTCTTTGGGAGCCGTTCGAAGACATCATCAGAGTGAAGGCCCAGTGTTTTACATTTGTGATACCAATGCATTATTGGCTGGGGACGTTGACAGGCATAGAAGCGCTTTCTGAATTCGTGCTCACTAATCGCTGGAATGTTGTCCATAGGTTTAGGTCGGTAGTCGTAGTCCTGATTCGTAATGCTGGGGAAGCTATCCTTTTTCCTAGGGGCGAATTCGTGATCCTCAAACTTTTCGCACTTAGGAACGTTAGCGTGGATATTGCATGCGCTACAATTATTGGCAGGTCTGAAGTTCCTTACCATATAGAAGTCGCAGTGAGAGTATCTCCAAACACTAAGCCAACCTCGAACAAATCCTCGAAGGTTGAAATAGTCTTCTTTGAGCTTACTGAAGAATTCATGGCAACTGAGCCCAGAAGCACAAATTTGCGCGAGGTTATGGTCAGAACCACGATTTACCAGGAGGAGAACTCGATGGTTTAGAATATCCGCGCCGCTAATGCTATTCCTTGATTGTGACGGCCGGGACTGGGATGCATTGCCTGATCGTGAGTCCACTGCCTGATGATTATCTTGTTCAGTCCCAAGAGTCTGGCTAGAAACATGAGTAATTCGATCGGTACTTGTGCTACTCGAGTCTTGCACATTTGATACGCGAATGGAATTTGAGTTATCCACTATGCTCTTAGGCAAGTTGCTGATAATCAAACGGAGGCGCTTGGCGAAGGCACTTCAGCCCATCTGTTCTCACCACACGTCTGTAGAAATCGTAGTAAAGCATTAGTCCCAGTTTAAAGCACCAACTCAAAGAAAAGGACACTTACGCATTCCCATCGTACTCGCGATTCAGATTCCCCCAATGGTCTGGGGCATCGGGGTAGCGGCCACCAGTCCCAGTGCGCTCCAGTCCATTGCTCAATCGCATGCTGACACGAACCTAGAATATTTCTCAAGTATGGCTTGGCTGCTTCAGAATCATGAATGTGGATTTCATGTGGATCGATGTATCTTAACTCCGCGACCAAGTTCAGAAGCTTGTACGAAGCGATGTGAGCATGGTATTTATGATGCGGCTTCGACCACGCCACGGCCAGATCTCTGAGTTTCGACTGCAAAGAGGGGTTAATAAAGTCATTGAGTCGGCAGTGGAGAGTCTCATAAGCGAAGCTCTGAAGGATAACCCCCTCTATGCTACGCAGCTGGTGATAGGGCTCATCATCAACTTCTTCATCTGTAGAGGCCCCAGCAGTATCCTCATCAGAATTAATTGTGACGTTGGGGTCATTGTCAAGCAATACTTCAGAGTCATTACTCTGGATGCCATCAGGGCCTCCGCGAGCAGTTGATCGAGGGTTCTCAATGTTGATCTGGGTCTCGTGTTGTTCGGATAGGTATATGTTTAGTTTGTTCGGAGAATCAGCTGTGAGGGCCAAGTTGATAATCTGCTTGTGGTGTTGTATTCTCCGAATGAATTCTTTGATTTCGAGTAAAGAAAATAACCCTCCAAGCTGGCCTGTAAGCTCTTGGAGCGTAGACCCTTTCTTCAAATCGGCGTCGGTGATCGAGAGTTTCTTTTCCAATTCCATGAGAAGTCGGTGAGCGCTATGAAGATAGCCTGGTGTTAAGTCGCGCGTCTTGTCAGGAGAAACATCTGCGGAAGACGCTTGTGTGGCCTCTAATTTAGATGCAAGTCGCGATAGGTGGTGCAAGGCGGTCGAAAAGCTTTTAATCTCGCGCAGGAGGATTTTGATCTCACCATGCGCTCCATGGTAGCTTTTGGCGATATTCGTACCATGTTGAAGGACCAAGTTGGCAAAGGCAACTAATGTAGCGATACTTGCTGCGGTTCCTCCCCAACTATCCTCGCGTTCTGCTCTTAGAAGTTCCAACTTTGCATCAGCAAGTCGTTGTGACTGAAGACCGTAGGGCTGGTATGTTGGTCCGTTGATCTGACTGTACCCTGGCCCCGCGATCGGATTGTTATACTGCACTCCCAAGTGGTTTCCCTGGATATACTGAGAAGTTGAGGAAAGAAAATCCGACGTTGCCTTGGCAAGTTGTTGCTCGTCAAGCTCTGCTAGTGGGTTTCTTTGATCCGCGAGCGCTTTTCTATACCGTACTCTAGAGTTGTTTGGCTTGTTAGGCTGAGAAGCGGAGGAGAGAGGATCCATATTTAGAAGATTTTAGTACTCTATCGATGCGTCGTAAACTGTGCCTTAGGAGCCAGGAGTCTGAAGATTTAAACGGAGAGGGGAAATCAATCGAGGGTGTTCAATTTAGGTTGAGTTGCCGAGTCCAGAAAGCCTTACAGTCCACCTGCATCGTAGGCTGCTGACTGACAGAGCTCTGCTCCTTGTGCAAATGCACAGCCTCGCTTTCAAAGACATGAAGGGTCTGTAATTCCCCAACCAGTCCCTCCAACTTGAACCCCCATTCCACGATTATTGATCGTCATCAACATTCTTATGCCGATCCTTAAATTAGATTGATGTCCTTGTGATAAAAAAGCATAAGACCAACATGCCCATTCACGGCCGATCATTGCCTCTCGCTGTTGTAAGACGGCACAATCCAGCTCGCGCAATGAACCTAACACGGTTTAGCGGCTTATCAGAGGCGCTGTCAGTGACAGCCTCCATCTCGATCAATGGTCCCAATTGAGATAGATCCAAGCAAAGCACTGAATATGTTACAGCAGGTCAAGTATAAAACAAGTTCTGTGCCCGTGATGAAAATATCCAGTCATGCCAATTGCTCGGGCCATAACAGCTAGGACGACTACAAAACATCGATTTCTTTACCAGCTCAGAAACCATGTATTCTTATGAGCTCGGCTCTCAACAACAGTCAGTGCCGGTTGAATTACCAGCTGAGCCAGTATATCATAACGATTTTGCCCGACAACAAAATTACCAAATCTATCAGCATCAGGTCCAGTCTCCTCCGGCTCCTCCCATGACACAATCATGTCCCATTCTCCTCCCCTCAACCTTCATCACAGGATCTCTCGAATTCACCCCACCATTTCACCGTGCTTATCCCCCCATCCTTGGCTCCTACGGCATCTCTTCCTCGGACTTTATGGCCATAATCGACGCTCTCAATATAGCTCTTGCTGAAGCGGCACCCTTCAAAGCTCTTGACGTCGCCAGCGACGGTATAGGCCTTGTTCCTAACGAAATCGCACAAGGCGTTTCTTTGGGCCTTGGAATAGCTGCAGGGACCGGCTCTGCTGCTACTGCTTATATAAGATCAAAAAGGCTTCTCGATAGGGTGAATCGAGAAATCTTTGCTCCAAAGGGCTTGGAGTTCAAGATTGTAAAGGATGAAGAGGTTATGCGACGACTCAACACCACGGCCAAGAGTCTCGATCCACTTGAACGATTGCAGGAAATTGGACCGTATGTCGAGGTCCTGTCTTTTGATGTTGAGCCCCCTATCAAGCACGAAAACATGATCGATCGCATTAGCGCAAAACAAGCTGCTATGAAGCAGGCGAGCAGAGAGAAGAAGAAGCAGAAGAAACAAGACAGGAGACTTGAGAAGCGCGAAAAGGCAGCTGAAAAGTACGATCGCCCTATCGAATCAATCGATGAGCATTACAACTCCGATACAGAAAGTCGTATCGAGATCGAAGCCAAGATCGCTGGGTTGGAGGGTAGGATCGCGGATATCAATGCAAAGGCTGATACGAAACTTGCTGAGTCAAAGGAGAAGAAAGCCGATGAGATTGAGAAACGACGGATGAAAGATTTGGCAGAGGTTGAGAAAGATCGGGTGAGACTAGCAGAGAAGCTCGATAAGGCTACAGCTAGGATACACAAGAAAGCAGGGAAGAAGGAGGAAGAGGATAAGAAGAAAGTGGCCAGATTGGAGTGGATTATAATTCGGACTATCTAGGAAGATTTCCATTATTTATGCTTCAACTATAGACGTACATATTATTTAACTAGAATTACACTAGATGTCTTCCACTCTCGTCTTCTCCCAATCTCAAACCCATGAGTATCCGCAATGACCCCATTCATAATCTCTTCCGCCATTTTCTCCTCTTGGCTCCCCGTCTCAAAATTCATACTGGCAATCTGTAGCGGAAATATGAAGAGAAGAGGTTCGGTACTATGAGTGTGTCCAACGCATGAGGTGGCCAGTTCACATATCTCACTGGCAATGGCGGTCTTGACAGCATGTCGGTTTTCCAGAACAGCTGGTATTTCTGCAACTAAAGGGATCTTCAGAAGTGCACAAAGACCAGACATGCATAGAATGATGGCTCTTTGCAGTGCAAGAAGAGACTTGTCTCTGACGGTGTGGAAAACCGGAGCTGAGGCTGTCGGTGAGGGATAGCTGGCGAGAGGTCGGGGGTATTGGTTGAACTGCTCCCAGTCTTCAAGATCTGCCAACGTAATTTCGACACGCTGACGCAGATCGTCAAAAAATTCGCTGTCAACTTCATCACTTTCCAACAGATCCATATCGTGCAAATGACCAGGTACGCGGGCAAAGATGTCGTGTAAAACATCACTAGCTGACTTCGGTACACTCGACGGCCAGGGAATAGCTCGCCACTCTGGCAGTGAAAGAAAGCAATGTTCCCGTTTTATCAGTGCACATAGTATCTGTAACTGTCAGTGACGCCTCGTCCAGAGAGGTGGGTTGCCATACTATCTCGAATCGACACTGGCGGAGAAGCTCTCTGTCCAGGGGCGTTTGATGTCTCCGCGGCCCTCGCAGTTTGACCTACACGACAACATTTCAGTGATAGCTCTCTTACTTGAGTTTTCGGAGCATTTACCAACTGTGTGATTCCCTCGTAGTGTCTCAGCCATCCCGTATTGTCAGTAAAGGCGATATTCTCAAACATGCACAGGCAGATGACACTCGCAAGTGTATCCCATTCCAGCACAGTAGTCGCACTCGCCAAATCAAGCTGCACGCGTTTCAAAGCCTTTACATACTCTCTGCTTCCTAACTCATATATCCGTTTGTCACAGTTCGTCTTGCCAAAGTAAACAGCTGCAAGTGCCCGTACTGCGAGACTCCGTGTCGAGTCAGATGTCATGAGTGATTCGAGATTGGCCATCAATGGTGTGACTTCATCAAACTTTGATAGAAGGTGAGCATGTATCACGATATCTTGGTCGAGTAATAAGGGTGATGGGTGCCAACTCTGTCGCTCAAGTGCTTTTGGGGGGGTATTGACTAGTTGAAGCTGAAGCTGCTCGTCGTTCACTGGTGATTTATCTTTCGAGAATCGTGTCGTCTCATCGACAAACTCTCCATGGGTTACATAACCCTCACACGTTATCCCAGCTTTTTCGCATCGGTGACAATGCGGCTTTCCATAATCTGCAGTCAGGGTTAGTCAGGGATGTTCGAAGAGCAACAGCTGTCAGGTAGAAGGCACCGCATTTTACGCGTCTTCGCTTGCAGGTTCTGCACGCTTTGCTACGGCCTCCACGATTGACCATGGCGATGACTTAAGACGCGTTGAAGCCGACAATCCATCGTCGATTATGAGCGCTGGATGAGGGGAAGATGTTGTTGTCAGATGCCAAGATTGCGCCACACTGGACTCGTAATCATTGGGCGACGCGGTGATGGCCAACTCATCGCCAGATATCTTGGCTCTTCAAGATTGGCCAAGATGAAAGACATTAGGCTGACTGGTTACCATTTTTAACCGCAGCAGCAGTCAAGTTACAAACAATAGGGCGTTTGGAATGCCTTGATCCTTCTGGCGGTTCTCCATTGACATCTGGATCGGGAATGCCATTCGACCTCGCTACGTAGCTCCTTGGGATCAGATATCGTTAAGCGAAAGCGAGCGGTGTGGGATTTTGCATCATCCTTAAGGAATAGGAGGATCAGGTGGCTTGAGTATACTCATCATAGGTAGGCTGCATGTTGCAAAATGTGAACCAATTGAGAAACGGACAAACATGTTCTGGTAACGGACTGTCAACTCAAAAAGAAGTTTCGCAGATCCTATACGAAAAAACCAGCCTCTTCGTCTTCTGAATACGATGTGCATCTCATCTCATCTCATCATCTCTTGTCCTCAGCCCTACCCTATTCCTCGGTTCCTGGGCTCCCCTCCAAACCACCATTACTTTAACCAGGTTCGCACTCGCTTCGATACCACCCCCGGTTTGTGCCCCGCCGCCCTGTTTTATCCCCTGTAACACCTTACGCGACCACCAATGAACAAATTCTGCCAGGAGCTGCCAAGTTTTCAGGCTCCATGCGCCAAACCTTCTAGGCCATCACCGCTAAAGCATCATCCACATGTTCTTGCTCCCTAGCCCCTGCCAAGCCATCACTGGAAATTAAGTAATGAACTACAATGCGGGGCTTGATCCATCGTTTCGAGTCGCTCAACACCAGGGTCACCAGCCATCTCATCGGCCAGTCAGTCAGTTAATTGTGATTGTCTGTCAATTGACCAATTCTCTACGCTTTGCCTTCCCTTCTACCTCAACTCCAATTATCCTGGATAACCTCTCAGGTAAATATGCTGTACAGAGCACCTCCTGTATGTAATACACGCGCAAATATTAATATGCCATTCTATTACCAATTACATTGTTCTCGTCGTTTCTCATCATGATGTGTGCTGTTTGATGCTGTCCCGATATGTTGATGTTGCATCTTGGCAGAAGTAGTGATCTATCACCAACTCCTCCGCCTTGATGTCCAACCATCCCGGCGACGAGTCGCCAATGCCAAAGCTCAGCCAGATCTCGTCATCCAAGAATCCGTGACTTCGCTGCGCTGGCTGGTCTCCGTGGTACACCATGCTTCCTGTCCAGATGTACTTGCTGTTGGTCTCGCCGTGGTACGTGAGCTTCTTGCTGACGCTCATCATGTGGAACGGCGCAACGGGCGAGTAGACGACGATTCGGTGGTCATACCATGTATTTGTGTATTGAGGGGGATCGTAGCGCATCTGCACCATGCCCATTATAACAGTGTTGTTCTCCATCGGTTCGCAGGTCCCACGATTGCACAGAGTCAAACTGAGCATGGGCGTCGATTGGTGTACACGCTTGTCGGTAAGCATAACGTCGTTCATGCACGTCTGCTGGACAGAGTGCCATGTCTTCTTCTCGTTGTCGGGAGGGAAGGGTTCGTCGACGGCGGATTCGGGCTTGGCCTCCATGTTCTCGACAGGTGCGCCGCTGGAGTTGAAACGGTACAGCTGGCTAGGCTCTACCATGAACATCATCTCGTCGTCGTCAGCGCTGAAGGGGGAGTAGACAGGAGCCCAGTTCTTCTCGCGTTGGTATCGACCGTAGGACTCTTCGCCCTCGGGGGGCATGCGACGGAGGAGGATGGGCTCGGCGAATTCGATTTGGGGGAGCTCCTTCGCATGCTTGCCCATCTGTTTGACGAGCTCGGGGACAGCTGCACGGGCGTCAACAATATACATGCCCTCGCAGAGGTTCTCGTCGTCGACCTGGTGGGTGAAGATGAGCATGGGAGTGCCATTCTTCCTCCAGAACAGTTTCATATCCTCGGGACCAATGTATTTATCCATGTCGGGCTCATTCTTGCAGTGATGTGCAGGGCCCTGTTTCTCTGTGAAGTCCTCCACGAGCATCTTGTGCCAGTCGTTGTCTGCGATGAGCTCCGGCCGGCCGAAAGCGTCCCATGCAAGGCTAACAAAGGTGGCGACTTGCTGAGCTCGTCTGTATTTCTTGCCCTTGATTTCTTGGTCGACGTGGGGAGCGCGCGCAATGACAAGGAAGTCGTGCTTGCTGCCCTTGGGCAATTCGAGAAGGGTCGGATTCATAATCTTCTGGCCTGTCTTCTTGACATTGATGCTATTGTAGAAGCCCAAGTTATTCCGTCGACTCGTGAGGAGGCGGTAATCGTTGGTTCGCGAGAGGAGAGGATCAAAGCCTCGATGGCCACGTCCGAATATGCTATCGCCCATGGTAAAAGTAACGATCATGATGACGAGGAGGGTCGTTATTGTGAGGTAGAGAATGAGGCGTCGCGGGTGAGGATGAGGGATGCGGATGCTCGAGAGGCGCACGCTCAGGTTGCGCAACCCATTCGGAAGACGCATATTCATGTTGGAGACGCGCATTTTGGCTTAAATCGGTGAGAGGAGAGAATTGAAGCGAAAAATAGCGGAGGCTCAAGCCTCACATCGAGGAACAGCGAAGCACGTGTCTCAATTGGTGTGGCCACAATGGGGCTCGTCTCAGCTTGAAAGCAACGAGAAGGCAAAAACAAAAGCACAGTGGAGAAGAAAATAACAGATGCAAAAAGAGCGGATGGAAGAAAAAGAGGCGTCTGTTGTGTTACGCTGCTATGATGAATGGATTTTGCAGACAACCCAAGGCAAGGCGAGGCCCCCCTAAAATCAAGATTCGTAGACTTTTTTTTAGTTTAAGGGGGGCAGGGATAAAGCCTGGGCCAGTAAAGTAGAGTAAAGTTAGGTAGTGGGGGACCCGGTAGTGGACCAGGCTCCAAATCTAGTGACAATTTTCAATGGAAGCTTTGTCGAATCCTGTTGGTCAATGCATCAATTTCTGCGCCGCAATTGGCTCTTCGCCTCCAAACATCTCCACCATGACCTGGGTCGAGTTTGACGGTTTGAGACATGAGCCTGTCTATCAGTCACTCAAGTACCTTACTTTGAGCTGCTTGCGTCTCAGACGTCGGCGATATACCACGTGGGGCTTTCATTCTCTTAATTCGTCTCACATCAGGTTCAATATTCGTGATATTCTCTTCTGGCTGAGAAACTGCCACTTCAATGTAGAACCGTGGCACAGCGTGGCGACCGCGTTCTAGACTGCGGAGAAGCTCTGAGGAACAGTGCATAAAATGGCAGTGCTCACGCGGATAGCTGCCACATTCATTTTGAACCCAAATCCCAGCAATCAGTAGCAGCGCCAAGTCTACAGATGCACCACCAAAGGATCTGTGGAGATTGTCTGTCTGATTGCCAACATGGAATTGTCTCGATTTGTCGATTTGCCAAGTAAAGGATCCACCTTTTTTCGTCTTGTCTGTACGCAAACCAGCCCTATGAAAACTCTATGTATCACACAATTGTTAGCCAAGACAGATATACATCCTGTTTGTTCTCTCAGCAGCCGTCGGACATTTCTCAACTTGATGTTGCATTCGTTACGTACGAAGGAGGCACTAGGCTTCGGTATTTTGAAGGTTGGGTTCGCGGCCTAAGCCTTGGCAACGTTCAGGATTCAGTCTAAGTAAGCGACAATATGTAGGATTTCTTGCGCCTCTTCCAACCCACTCGCTAAACCGAACTGATTATGGGCTGAAAGTCGGCCAATCTTGTTGAGACGCGTCATTCTTAAGGTCAGCAAAGTCGACAATGCGACATGCTTATGCTGCGCTGTAACCGATAGGTGCATCGAGGTTTATGGTTTCGTAAAGAGACAAAATGCATGTATTTTTGATGGTTCTGCTCTCACTGTGACATCTTGCAGTGCAATGCTCATAGCAAGCTTCGTCGAAAGAATATTAAGCGCATATGATGAGAATTAGCCCCGAAGAGTCAGTCGCTTCGGCTGCACTCCCCAAGAACTGGACTTCAAGGGCGGCATACCCTGTTGGACACATTATAGTACGGTAGATATACGGCTACGTCTGATAGTGCATCACTGTGCTTATGTCTGACTAGCTGCTTTGATTAAAGAAGATGTCTCGGATTGCCTTCTTGGAAGACACTCTGGTCCGTTGCGCTCGGCTACAGAGCCTGCACAAATGGTAATGTCTGATTGGATGGCCGATGAGCTCAGGAAGCTAATATGAATCTATTCTAAGACGGCTATAGACACACTCCAAGAAGATATGAAAGCTATATGCTGCAACTGAGAAACAAATTTGAGTGCATATCTTCAAGCTTTGGCTATGCCTGGATTTTTTGGTGGTTGATAAATAACACATATTAGCTCCCAGTTTCCAGCGTTCTGAAGGATAAAGAACCACTGTCTACAATCCCACTTACTAATGACGCTGTTGGAAGTGATGAAATGAGTATCTAGCACTGGGCATTGCAATTTGACGACCTGCAAACATGCTTAGTGCATGAAGACATCAGTGAAACAAAGAATCCAATAAGATAGAAAGGTTCTAAAATAGCTTGCACGCATTGGGCAATAGAGCTGATTGTGTTGTAGGAAAGTATCATCGACCCAAGTTTTTCGATAAGACAGGTAAACGGTAGTCTAACGGCTGGTTTGGAGATAGGGGTGCAGAGATTACCAAGGGAAGCTTCATTGCTATCGCTGGCTCTCACAATCAACACGGGTATAAATGAACTATTCTTTTTATATGGAATAGCCTGTGCAGAACTTGTCCTGCCATTGCTGACAACATTATGGCATACATAGTCTTTGATAGGATATTTTACTATAGTAGCTTTTTTAAGAGATAAATAAGGTATAGTACTTCTAATCATACTTAGGACTTATATTATGAGAAGAGAATTATTAAGATTTATTTGGTTAGCATAAAATCCTTAGGATAAGCTTCATATTATAGAAAAAACTCTATTTTTTGTTATATTACTTAGCCTATGCTACCTACTACCATATAGACCGAACAGCTTGAGGAACATTCTGGTGAACGACGAGACCGTGAACTAAGAGAGCATAGGTCTCGAAACTCGAGTTAATAAACCGTCATCTCGGAAGTCACAGGCAACAAGGTGCAAGAATGCCATTCATCAAGGCAATCTCATTATTGACGGCCACCCTAAAACTTTTGGTGATATTCCCACTGGTTTGATGAGTTTGATGCCAGACCTCTTTGAAGGCGTTCGGCTCTTTCGATATTCCTTGTTATCTTAAGGTACATAAGAGTTGCCTTCGATGCAGTGGCTAAGTATAATTAATGCGGAAGCTTGGAATATGACCGACCTCACGACTGGTATTCTCAGTCACATACTGGCGTTCTCTGATGTGATTCCCGACTGAAATCCTGTTCGTCTGTATAGCATATCATATGGCTCCCAGTGACAACTTCACGTCTTGCATCTCGGTCCTCATCGTATTTCACAACTTGATGTCGCATCAAGATTAAGCTTATCTGGGATTAGTACGATCTCAAGGAAGCCCCATTTACTTTCAGGGCAGCAATATTACATGTATCTTCGGAAAGCTTAATTCGTCCCCAAGAATACCGCGATTCCATCCATCCTGTACACCAGCACTCCATTCGATACATCTGGATTGACTGTATGAACGATAAAAATAAGCTTAGATCATGCTGGAAATATTCCAAAGCGTCAATATTCATACAAACCTCAAGAGCCTGGAAATAGTCAGGTGTCTGCTGACACCTTGGAACACAGAGAACCCGAGTGCGAGGACAATGCACTGGTCGGAACGGACAATCTCTTAGATGATTTACACGAGATGGATTTCTCACCTGACAAAATTGGTTAGATTTGGAAGTTGAGCTACGTTGATGTGATCGACATAATAGAGTTTGCCGACAAAGTCATGGTCATTTATCGTACTTCTCGTTGTAGTAATCGATTAACTGACGATCCACATCAAAGATTCCTACCGTAGACCCGGTTGTTGAATCAATGTGCCTTGTTAGTGGAGGCTTCGGCAAGCCCGGTAGACGCGGTGGCACAGCACAGTTGACTGCCGTGTCTCTGGCACTACGAAGAACAGGCCTATAGATCATGTTAAGCTTGCCCCGGTCAGGTATGCCCATTTTCAAGAGCAATTATCCTTGGCAATGCACGCGAGAACTGATCTTGTAGCCAGAGATTTGGATTTCAGTACAATGAAGGAGAAGAAGGCCCTAATCGTGTGCCTGGGGAGTATGATCCGGATCATCAACTTTCCTGAGAGATGAAGAGAGGAGACAGCAATTGGAATACAACAGCGCCGACTTTCGGAGAAATGGGCTAGGGAAATCAAGGTCCTGAGAGAAAACTTCCTGGTTGAAGGGTCAGATAAGATTCGTTGACGGTAGAGATTGTATCTATGCACAATTTTGCCATTGCAAGCTCTTCACCCTTTTCGTATTTGCTCTTAATTCTTGTGCATCATTAGTGACTGATTGCGTCTTTGGGCCTCTCTCTGGTCTCGGCGCTAAAAGTGAGTAGCGAACTTGCATTTCGGCATACTAATGGCATGTCGGTCAACGCATTTGGACCAGAGATACTCACTTCGCTATAGCATAACTGAACTCTGGCATTATAAGCATGGTCACCCAGTCAAATCACAATTACCGACGAGTGAATTGCTACTTTGTACCAAAGCATTGTTACGTTACTTGGAGAAGGACAAAAGGCCGCTTGAGTATTCCTAAATGCGGATAGCTCAGGGTTCGCAAGGGAGATATCCGAAGCCGGATTGGAAAACTGCATACAAAATAGGGATAGTGTAGCCGTTCATTAAGCTTGGCTATATCCGTATATAACCTTACTGTAGTCTGCCCCTGTTCGTCCAGGGGGTTAAATGGCTTGACACTTGACACGTGCTTCAAGGCTGAAGCTCGGTTCTTCATCCCAGAAAACGATCTCTCAATGCCCCTAAGACAGCTTTCCCCTAAAATCAAGAATTAAAATCGACTGCCTTAGTGGTTTCGCATTAAGGAGAGCCGTTGAGAATATTGTTCCCTGTCATCTCATTGGCAGCCTAGATAGCCTACCGTTAGTGCAGGTTCTTGCAGAGAGCCGTTATGAGCCGTTATTGGCCCCTGCTGCGCCTCATTCCTGCTTGAACGTCAACCATCCACGTTTTGGCATCAGGCACATGTCAATACTACCATGACGTTATTACTCACCGTTTGGCCGTGACTCGTTTATCAAGCTTGTACCCTTTTCTCTTGCCATTAAAGTCTTGGACCTATAGCATTTAGCAAACCCATGTAACCACTCACCTGAGATGTTATTCCCACCGTCGGACACCTTCCCCATTACGCCTAGATCCATGCATGTGATGGTGGGCCATGGGTCGGGGTTTGCCGTTCTGACAGTTTTAAGGGTTTAGACGACTTTGGCAGCTCAAGAGCTGAACTCTTAGTGGACTGTTCAATTATCGCTTTGAGAATGCGATATAACTACTTTCCTAAACTGACCAATGCCAAGTCACCGCTGGGATGAACTCTATTCGCTATCCACTGCCGGCTGATGCATCGTACTGATATATATCCTGTAGTCGTCCGTCATCATGTTGGTCTCACCACGCTCATTCCCAGGCATCGCCTTGTCATTCATTAAGAAGATTTCTTGTTTTTCATCATGAGGACCTCGTTCTCGTCCATTCTTTTCAGCCTTTGGCTTCTTTGCATTGGCGCTCTCGCCTCGGCAGACGAATCATGCGGTTGCACCGTCAAGTACATCGTTGTTGAAATGCCTGAGCAGCCCAGCAAGACAGTTGCTGCTCAGGCCCAAACAGTCACTGCCGTTCACACTAAGATCGAAACTTCCGTGCGCACCAAACCAACTGTTGCTCGACCTAAAACAGCCGATACAACAATTCGTGCTACTTCTACAGCTCACCACAACACCACGGCCACTTTCCTTCCTCGCACTCCCGCAAAAGTCGACTTGAAGAACCCCGAGAATGCGGTTCCCAAGAAGAAAATCGCCATGTCATATGGCAATGTCGAAAAGCCCAAGAACCAGACCTTTTCAACCTTCAAGAATGAAACCGCTGCTCCAAAGGGAGCCATCGACATGGATCTCGTCATGAACCATCCAGCTGTTGTTCTGGACTACATCGATGCTATTGTCTCAGTCGAATGCTCAGCTGGTTCCGTCAAGGTCCAGTTTGGCAAATCTGCTGCTTTCGAGAAGGCCGTCGATAGTTGGCTTGATGACGAGGCTTTCATTCTAATCACGAACAACATGGGCAACTGTAAAACCGAAATCGGCCAGGCCTTCTATCTTGTGAATGGTTTCACCACGGACAGAGGCTCAAAGTCTATTACTTGCCACGCTGCAGAGCAACAGCTGGCCGACATTGCAGAAACCTGTGAAATGTCTTTTACTTCAATCCCTGCCACTAAGCTGACGAAGCGTCTCACACTCAACCCCAGCCTTTCCCTTAACTTCGGCACTGGTCTTGAGAGAGATACAGTCCTCTTTAAGGAGGATCCATGGGTAACCATCAAGGCTGAAAAGGCAGAGTTCTCATCCACCGTGTCTTTCTCTGGTCGTGCCAAGTACAACTTTTGGCGGTTCAAGGTAAGCTGCACGCAATCGAGCTGAATAAAAATTTGCTAACAGGAGTAGATGGAAGATCTCTATTTCGATCTCGACACCCACTTCTCCGCAGATGTCGGGTTGTCCGCCGAAGTGGTAGCAGCCTGGTCCAGGTCCATCCTCTACGACCCCGATACTCTCACATACACCCTTGTCGAAGTTCCTGGTATCCTGTCTCTTGGACCTGGCGTGGCCTTCGCTGTTGGAGTTGACATTGATACCTCCGCTGCTGTGGCTGTCAGAGCTGGTGCAGGCATTGCTATTCCCGCTGGAAACGTCCATCTCGATTTCCTCGACTCGAACAAGAACGCTGCTACAGGCTGGGAGCCCCAGTACACCTCCTACGCCAACATCAGCGAGAGTGTTGAGGTTGGCTTGAACGCTAGCGCATCAGTGACCGTTCAGCTCACCTTCAAGCTTCTGGGTGGTTTGGTTGATCTGAGCAGCGGACTCACAGCCACCCCCGAGTTCGTCAACAAGTTTACTCTGGACGCCGAGCAATCAGCCCATGCTTCGTCGCAGGGTTCTGGGGTCAATCTTCTGAATGGAGACTTGTCAGCAGTTCCTGCTCCTGCTTCTACACCCGGTTCTGCAGTCAGTGTCGTGGAACCAGCTAAGCAATGCGGTGTTTCTTTCAAGTCGGACTTTATTTTTGATCTGGATGGCTTCGCGACGAAGTGGTGGAAAGCTAATCTGTACCATGTCGAAGTGCCCATCACAGACATTTGCTACGATTTTGAGAAGGGAGATCTGACAGCAAAGACTCTTTTGAACTAGTTTCAAACTCTTTCCCTTAGACTTAGATTAATCATAATCATAATTCCTTGTGTAGTTTCTTTTGCCTGATTAGCATTCGGTAGGCATCCAAATAAGCAAGACAGGATTACGACAACCCGTTCAGGCAACAAGATAATGGCACGAAATAAAATAAGCGAAGCAGAAAGCAGAAAGAATCAAACTGTATCTAGAGTAAACTTGAAGTAATAGATATCTTTTTAATCCTTGTGATGGCTCAGCAAGAAACGCCCGACCAGATCCGTCAAAGAGTGTTTACTTGGCTGAACACAACGCGATATGCGGCCTCATCCCCCGAGCCTTTATCTGGGGGCCAGACCAACTTTACATGCCGCGCTCAACTACATCATTCGCTGGAGGATGGCACCGCCGTTGTCGTGGTTAAACATGGCGAACCCTTTATGGCTTGCCATCCCACCAATGCAATTACCGCAAACCGTTGTGTGAGTAATTAATTCAACTCTTTGAAAGAATGTATCGTGACAAGCTGAAGGATGCTGAAGCAGCAATCTTACCAGAACTGGCTATAGATGACACAAGCTTTGAACAGTCTGGCAGTACTTCATATACAGTTAGGACAACAAAGCTCTACGCATATGATGCCAAAACCAAGACTTTGGTGCTGGAGTATCTTCCAAATGTTACGGATCTTAAGACCTTTTCTCTCAACCACTTTCATTCACCAACGCCAGACTACATACAACAGTTGACCCATGAACTCGGTAAGGCTTTAGCAAAATACATTCACAGGTTCCACGACCTCACGAGAAAAGTCGTCCAGGAATCACTGAATCATAGATTGGCCAAACATGTTCCAAGTTTCAACACGGTGATTTACAATTGTGAGGATATGCAAAATCTAAAACACTGGATTAATTTCGATTGGATGATGGATCGTATTGAACAGTTTCCGCACATTTTGTCGGAAGCTAAGGAGACCTTTGAAGGTGTCAAGGATATGGCAATAAAGGAGCTCGGCGCCCCTTCTGCCGACTTGACATTGATCCATGGAGACTACCACCCACAAAAGTAAGTGAAGCTGCTACTATAATGTTCAAAATCTGACAAGATTGGCAGCGTCTTACTGGGAAACGCTCCCCTGGGGTCCGGAACTACCAGAACTCTGTACGTGATCGACTGGGAAAACGCACAAGTCGGAGTTCCAAGCCTCGACCACGGTGGCATGCTTGGCGAGATGTACATACTATGGAAATACAAACAGATCGACGCTAGCTTTTGGATGTTTCAAGGCTACGCTGAGGGCTTGGGACCGCGATCGGAGGAGTCGGCTTGGAAAGTGGCTTCTCAGGTTGGAGTGCATCTTTTGAGCTTTGGGACTCTGACATCAGGGCTGGGTACGCGTGAAGAGATAGAAGACGTGGCGCGTACAGCACGGGATGTTATTGTCAAGGCTTACAATAGAGATAGGGCCTGGTTTGATGGGAGCGACTTTGCATGCTTGTTCACAGGCACTGGAGGTTAGGATCGGGTCGCGTTGAGTGCACTGACATGACATAATTGATCATGAAACAAATAATAGAAGAGCCTCAATGAATGACCCGGTTTCTAAGCCTGTTAGTGACATTCAATCGTGGCATAGCCAGTGACTAGCAGTCAGGTCAAACGCCAGCACAGAGCTCAACTGCAAGGATGAGAAATTAGTATGATGCGAAGGGGCTGCAGCTGAGTTGTACCGCCAACTCGACCACGAATGATATGACTCGCTAATATCTAGGCACTCGTCAAGCAGCCAATTATCATGCTCTTGGACGCGTGGTCTACATCGCGATGAGAAGATCAAACAAATTCTTGATTTGGCGTCTGCGTCTGCCAAGTCCACTCGCTCGGATAATACGGCCTCGGCTGACGGAAAGATGGAGCCGCAAATCCCCGACCCAATCAGATCGAACAATCGAGAGCAACTGCAAGGAACAGAGTCGCTACAGGCAGGTTTAGTGATTTTAATTGTCGATTACTTTATGCTAGTGACGTCAATGACATGGCAAGTAATATCATCAGTTCACCAATGATCTCATATTCTCACTACCGACATATGTAAATAAAATAAGCATGAATTCAATTGACTTTCAGATCTTCAGATCTTCAGAGCATTCAGACCCGTTACTGTTTCTCTGTGACTTCTCGTTGACGTGACCCAATATGCCTCGACAGAACACTCTGGGCCAGACTCTTGTTGGCCTGCTGCCACTAGCTTCAGCGGCTTCACTCAACTCTGAGTACACCTTCGACCCCCTTCACCATCTGGGTGGCATCGCTCCCTATTTCGAGCCCCAAGATCCTCCAGCTTCTCCCGATGCGCCTCAAGGCTGCACTGCTGAGCGCGCTGCTTATCTAGTGCGACATGCTGCTATCTACGCCAACGATTTCGACTTCGAGGAGTACATTGAGCCGTTCATTGAGAAGGTTCAGAACAAGACAAAAATTGATTGGAGCAAGGTTCCTTACCTCAACTTTCTGGACGACTGGGAGCCTCCTATTTCCGACGCCGAGGTGTCGCTTTTGACCAATGTTGGCAGACTTGAGGCTACGCGGCTTGGTGTTGATCTGGAATTCCGATACCCAAACTTCAAGATGCCCAAAAAGGTCTGGACTTCATCCGCGGAGCGAACTGTCAAGTCCGCTCAATCGTTTGTACGTGGTCTTGAGTCAGATGACAAGACCATCAAAGTCGACAGCATTTATGAGTCCGAAGAGTCTGGTGCCGACAGCTTGACTCCCTACAAGGCCTGCCCTGCCTACTCTGGCTCTACTGGTAGCGATGAGGCTGGAGTGTACCAGAAGAAGTACGCCAAGCCCATTGTCGCGCGCTTCAACAACCTTGCATCTGACTTCAACTTCACTGTCAACGATATTTTTGGTATGCAGCAGCTCTGCGGATACGAGACCGTCATCCGGGGCAAATCCCCCTTCTGCAACCTTGAGCTCTTCACTCCTGATGACTGGCTTGGCTGGGAGTACTCCGAGGATGTGCGATACCACTACAACGTTGGCTACGGCAACCAGATCTCTGGCTATGTTGGCATGCCCTGGCTCAACACCACAGCTGGTCTTCTTATGGGCGATGATTCTGATGAGGACCTCTACGTCAGCTTCACCCATCGGGAGATGCCTCCCATGGTCCTCGTTGCTATGGGTCTCTTCAACAACTCCGAGCCCGCTGGTACAGAATCTCAGATCAACGACACCATGCCCTTGAGCAAGATTAACTACCGCCGTGCCTGGAAGAGCTCTCACGTCTTGCCGTTCCTCAGCAACATCGCTATCGAGCGACTGAACTGCACCAACGCATACGGTTACGATGACGGAGAGTACTACCGTGTTTTGGTCAACAGTGCACCTCAGCCCATTCCTGACTGCGATGATGGACCTGGAACAAGCTGCACCCGAAAGAGCTTTGAGGGGTATGTCGAGGACAGAGTTGAGAGGTTTACTGGCTTCTCTGACAAGTGTGGCGTCGAGTACAAGAACTCTACTGACATTCTGTCCATTTACCACGATTAATGATGATCACGAGGATATAATATTAACGCAATACCCTTTTAATATACTTTTTCCTTTAGATTGGACTCCTCCGAGCACTGTGAATGGTTCAAAGTCCTCACTGCCCTAACCTTATGTTGCATATGGAAATGTGCTCTCGTTTCGTGAAAGTTTTCAAATTTGGTTGCAGTATTGGAAAGCATAAAAGCTTCCCGTCTACATATTTTCAAAGTATAGCATCTTTCTCTCCTTTCATTTCCCTAGCCTTGACCATCAGCCCAAGAACGAAATTACTGCCCAGTATTCGGCAATCTTGCTATCGAAATAAATACTTGCCAATACGTGTCAAGGCTATAGGTTCACCCTCGAGCCCAAGATAGTGCACGGCGCGCATTTCAATATCTGCCATCTCTATCACAAAACTTCACTCAGTCCCACAACACCATGGCCTTGCCGCGTATACCGGCGCTCACATTAGGCGATGAAGTGAAAAGTCCTACTTCTAATTCGTCTCACACCGCGAATAGCATAACACTCGAGTACCCTCAACAGATGACGCCCAAAACCTCGACCTTCACAAACTTTCGCAATCTTCCACTTGAGTTACGCTTCTTGATCTGGGAAGCTGTTATCCCTGAGGATCGACACCTCCGGACAACTCGCGAAGTCGGGGCCTGGGAATGGGATCAATCCGCACGAATTCAGAAGATAGCATCATGCCCTGCAACAGAAGCCTACCTCAGACTTTTGCACTGCTGTCACGAGTCTCGTTCCGTGGCCTTGAAGTATGGCTCTTTTATGCCTTTCAAAAGCCTCCGACCTGGCGAGGGAGAGAAATCACCGGCCGGTTGGGTATGGATTGAAAATACCGCTAAGACGCTCTGCATGCCCTTCGAGCCATCAACCCTGGACAGAATTACGACTTTACCCGCCAATATTGAGGCGGTTTGTCATGTCACGCTTTATCATCCGCGAAAAATTCATCTTTGGGAGATTCAAAGATCCATTATCAAATGGCAGAAGGCGGGCAATTGCCACCTCCAGACGGTGTACTTTTCGATCTTGAGCATAGGCCCGAGCTTATTTGTTCCTCTCAACCTCCAGGATCGTGTATGCGCCAACTCACCCACTGAAGTTGTCGAGATAGATGACGAAAGAGTGTTGGACTGCCTGAATTCAATAGCGGCATTACAGAATTCGATGTCAACCGCAGGTCTGTGGCGCGTTAGCAATGGTCACAGACGTTGGGAATCTCTGAAAAGGAAGTCTGAGACGATGTCCGAGTATTGTGACTTGACTTGGAAATCACACCATGAAGTGAAGTTGAAGGGAGCGGCCATATTTCGAAGATTTGATCCGGAAAAGTGCCTAAATATTAGCACGATAGCAAGTTACAGATTTGACGGTTTTTGACGCTAGAAACTTGAACTCTATTCAAACTGACAGGTGTACATAGGACTGTATGCCACAGGTTTTATCTTTGGGTTGAAACGTTCCTATCATGCGACATAGTCCATTTATTGATCTCTACGCAGGTATTCTAGCGCTAGTTAGATTTGACTCCTGGCATGGCGTTTCAACGCAACCAACGAAAAGCGAGGATATCGAAATGTCAACAACAAATGATAGTGCACGCATAAGCGAAAGGGGGCTTTCTATAAGATTTAGCAGGTTGAGCAAGATATTTTATGAGTCAATAAAGAAAAGTTTCTGGCGCCTGATGCGACACTCAGACGTGGATCGATGGCGTGCAGGTGTAGTTTCTGCATGGTTCTGAACTTTGCTGAGCATTTCAAATTTCTTATGAAAGTAAAACCAACGTTCAGACGTCTCTTTATAGGATCCATTTCCCATCTGACATCCCATACATTTTGGTGTCATAAACTTGACACCTACTGTTGACACTCGCATTCGCTCAGCTATCAACCTTGACATTACCACGTTGTTTGGTGACTTGAAATCAACGTGGGGCAGAAGCCATCAACTCCTACAAGGATAGCAAGCACACAGGGCCCTACTCTTACGTGCTTTGCTCGACTTCTGACCAAGATACGTCTGAAGATCTAGGAAGCTGCTCTTCCTCAGCACCGAGACCGTAATACAGGGTACTTGATACCGATCTTGAAAGGGTCGCAAGGCAAGAACAGAGTGCCCAAGACGAAAATCCCCTTGGTTCTATTGGGTTCTTGTGGAGAACCCTGTTCAGTGGCTCTGGGGAGCGGTCCTTTCATGCCATTCAAAGGTCCGGCATCATGGTTAAAGTATGAAATGCTGTGGGTTGACAACCGCATCAAGACTATTATTATAACCTACCACCCAAGCAACCTTAGAGAGCTCTCCAAAATCCCAAGGAATATAGAGGCTATTGCCGATATTCCTTTCAGTTTGCAAGGTTTCGAAAACCTACAAAAGCGTCTCACTGGGAGACGACCAGGGACAAGTTCCTGCATGATCAAGACTGTGTACCTTGTGCTTTATACAGTACCGTTGGCTTATAGCCAAAGCCATAATACCAATAATTATCCCTGTCTGGATTCAGACTCAGCCGTGGTTGGGTTAGACGACGAGATGTTGCTGACATACCTGACATCAGCATTCAAAGTTCATGTTGAGCAGATACTGAACGGGTCATACCCAGACGCTTTCTACCGTGCTTGGGCAGAGAACCTTCTGGTGGAATTGCAGGACAAATGGCAGTTCGGTTACGTTGAAGACCGTTCAACTTGGCATTCCGGTCATGGTGTTGAGTTGAAGCCTGCTGTTGTCGTCGGCAAGGTCACTAGCTTGGGTTGGTTATACCGAATCCATGCGTTGCATGATCTCTTCAACGTGGACTCGTTAATACCTAATGAGTCTAACGCTCGTTAGTTGGACTGGCTGCCATACTCTATCATGGAGGGACGGCTATTTTGGGATGCTGTGCTTCCAGGTTCGGGCGGGATATATGGCCCACGCATTAACAAGCTACTCGAATCATGAAGTTGACGGAAAGCCCTCTGATGTTAGAGATGGAGGTTGTCTGTACTGGATAAAGCTTTTATTTCGATAGAGGGTAACTGATACGTTAGGCTTTTCAAACGGGGTTTGTGTTTTCGTTGGAGGACCAAACTGACCCTGAGCCCGGGCCATAAATGAATAGCATCTCTTCTCTCAAATGAAAACTGAACTTTAATTTCCTCATGGTTCAATTCTTGTTCAATTGTAAATTGTGATGTGCCTTCAGTAGAGGAAAAATATAGAATAATTGCGTCAAGATAGGTCCAGTTGATATACCAGTACAACAACAACAACCCCCTATCCTTCTCATTTCTCATGAGATTACTAGTTCTTTGGCTTTGAAGTCTGCTCTCTCAGCTTTCGTTCTAATACATCTATTCCACTAAGTTGCTTCACCATAGAATCAAAGGTCCCGGTTGGAAATAACGTGCCCAGACGAGCCAACCCGGCACTCGCACCTCTAAAGATGAGATACGGCGGCTTACGTCGACTAAGATCCCCAGCAACCTGCTTCGCCCATGTCGCGGCATCAGGCTTGTTCATTCCTGGCTCATTTCCATTCATTGATAATTCAATCGCCTCCTTGGCGACATTGTAAATCGAGTCTTTGGGAAGCTCGGCATTAGGTGAGTTATGGTGGAAGGTCGACTGCACTCCACCAGTGAACATATTGATGGTCCGGATACCGAAAGGGGCGAGCTCGACCCTGAGGCTCTCCGTCAGGCTGGAAGCAGCGGCTTTGGACGCTGCATAAGTACCTTGGAAAGGAATTCCAGCTCCAAGAAGACCTGAAGCCGATGTGTTGTTGATAAGTAGAGCGCCATGGGAAGAGTTGATAAGCAGGGGGGCAAAAGCTTGAGTGACCCGAACAATAGAGAAGACGTTGAGTTCAAAAAGGTCGTGGCCTTTAGCAATGTCGACATGAAGAATGGGCATACTGTATCCAGTTCCGGCATTGTTCAGCAATGCATCGAGTGAACCGCCAGTCAGCTGCTTGACTTTCTGAACCGCAGCTGAAACGGACTCATCAGAGAGAACATCCATTTCAATGCACTCGAGCCCAGCAGCTTGAACGTTCTTTAGCTTGGAGAGATTGCGTCCCGATGGAAAGACTCGCCAGCCGCGGTCTTTCATTGCCACTGCCAAGGCAGAGCCCAGAGTGCCGTCTGAGCAGCCTGTTATCAGGATAGTTCGTTTTTGAGACATGATAAGGAGGATTGTTTTGGAGATTTGACAGTGAGGTTGTATGTTGTGAAAAGTAGAGATTGACTTGATGAGGAATAGTCATATTGTTGAAATCAGAAGATATGTTTTATATATATTCTGAAGTATTTGGTTTTCGCTCCATAAATCAATCCGCACCTTGAGATGTGCACTCTAACGACACGGTCAATTAATCGTCCCGGTTAGCTGGTTTGTCATCATTCTTTGGGCTTGTAGGATCTTTTTCACGCCTTATGATTGGGCGAAACGGAAATTGACCAAAGTCCGTCCGCTTTTGGCACCTTAATAATTCTCGACTTTGGAGGATCTTTTTGTCCTGCAATGATTGGATAGGTTTATTAATGGTTGTTAAAAGAAAGAAATGAAACATGTCAATAGTGAGATAGTAGTGGTTGAAAGGATTGCATGAGACGGGTTCTCTTATACGATGAGACTATTTGGCATGAGTTAGGTTTTGTCACGAATCTAATCTTCGTATTGGAGCGACGGTTGAAGAAACGTCAAAATAATCTGTATATAATCTATGATATATCTTGTCATACTCAACCACAATCAAGTTGCTGTTTTCTCTAGAATCTTTCCGGAGCAATGTTGCTCCGCGTTTCGAGACAAGCATGTTGGTGGCGGCGGAGTTGCGGAGATTCAACCCAGCCCCAAAGAAATAGCACAGGGTTTATCAATGCCTCATCACTTTCTGCCCATCGCATGCTCAATCTCCTTCAGTGCAGCAAGGACCTTTTCGTCATACTGTCTTCGGCCAACAACTTGGAGGCAGATAGGCATATCGGCGAACTTTTCGGGGCTGTACATGTCATACACAAACTTGTCCTCGTCGTTCTTTGGGACATAGTTCATATCCTTGGGATCTTTCTGGGGGTCGACTGTTGTCACTGGGAATACTGCTGCTGGGCTGTGGTTCATTGTTAGTAACACTGAAAATGTACATCATGAGGACAAACTTACTAGTCGAGCAGGTTCCAGTGGGAAGTGTATCCCCAGTAACGCGATTGATCGTGGGGCGCTGCTGCACCAGGGAAAGGCGGACACAGAATCACGTCTACTTCATTTCCATCTTCGTTGCCTGTATATGACCAAGCTCGAGCATATGCAGCGCGGTAATCCTCACGTTTGGTGCAAAGCTGAATCTGTCGTCAGTTCTGTCCAACCAAAAGTGTCAGGCTAGACTTACCTCCCAAAGTTCATGCATGTTCATATCCTTCACGCTCGGCTGCTCCTGAATAATGAACTTCGTCAAAGGAAGAACTGGCTCCCCAGCAGCTTCCATGAGCTCAAGAGCCTCCTTACCTCCGTCAGGCCAGTACAGTGCTGAGAGGATCTCCCAGCCCTTCTTATGGTCCAAGGGCTCACAGTCCCAGTCCACGACCTCAATGCCTGCTTTTCTGCAAGCTTCTGCGACCTCTTTCAGAGCCCGTGTCATCGGAGGATGGGGCTGTACTACACCGTCCCACCACTGAACTGCGATCTTGAGAGGTCTGTCGAACTTGTATGGAGTCCATGGCTTGGCAGTGAGAGAAGGATCGATCAACCACGGCTTTTTCGATAGAGCCACTTCCATGAACAGTTCCAGGGATTCACGGTCAAGTGTCATCGGGCCTGGTGTCGAAGAGACGGTCTCCTTTCCGACCATGATGGATCGTGCCCCCATTACTGAGATTCGCTTGAGAGTAGGCCTATTAGGGTGAGTGAGGACTTTTCGGATCATGAAGGATGGTAAAGCTCACTTGAAAGCGTAGATACCATTGTGAGCAGCCGGACAACGAACACTGCCACCAATATCACCACCAACGCCCTATCTTTATCAGTATAGCACGGCGTAGTCAATGCCAAATTGGCTTACCAGGATACTACCACGGAAGCCGAGTAAAGCTCCCTCGCCACCACTACTGCCGCCAGACGTCAAGTCACGGTTGTAAGGGTTGACCGTTCGTCCAAAAATAGTGCTGATTGTCTCAAGGTGCATGATAGTCTGCGGCTGAGTCGTCCTCACGTAGAAGACGCAGCCTTCGTCGTACAAGTGATCGTAGAGAAGGTTAGAACCATGGGGTTTACCGATCCATGCAACGAATGAAGCGTGAGTTGTAACATTCTCGCCAACCATGCCGTGATGCTCCTTGGTGGAGATGGGAAGACCGAAGAGCTTTCCCTTGGGCTCGGGTAATGAGTCGAGATACTTGGCACGCTCGATGGCTTGGTCCCACATGAGCTCGACTAAGCAGTTGGTCTGTTCGAGTCATTAGTATCACACCTGGTAGTTTCTCAGACATGACTTACAGCAGCTTGAGCCAAAGCGGCCCTGCGTAGGAAGGCTCGCGTGACCTCCTCGACCTTTATCTCCCTTTTGCGGAGGACATCAAGAAGTTCGACCACAGAGTACTTCTCAGTAAGCTCAATTTCACGTGCAGTCAAGACATCTTGAGGAAGGCTTTGGGAGTTGAGGGGCAGCTCATTTGGGATGCCCTCGAGCTTTGGTTCAACCTTGGCAAGACCAACATCACGCTGACGTATGGCAGCCGACACTGCTTCTTTATAAGTTGCCATGATGATCACAGTGGAGTGTCAATCTTATGAACAGTCAGTCATAGTTCTTGAAGGATGGTGTGCGGTATCATACCTAAGACTTTTGAGAATTATATGTCAAGTTTGAAGTGTGAAAGAGTTGAAAGAAGGAATGTTGTCAAGTGATTACTGTCTCCAAGCCATCCAGTTGGTCATGTGGGGTTGAGGTCATTTATAACCCTCGGCTTATCTAGCCGCGATTGGCAGGCCGAACCGACGATATCCAAGCACTAAACCCCGCATTTGAACGCCCTTTTCGTGGTCAACTTGTCATACCAGACGGTAACCAAAGAAACGCTAGATAACGGGAAGAGACTGGAGTTGAATGTGCCAGGCCGCAGACTGCAGTGTGGGGTAACAGTAACACGAGCCGATATCCGGGAATGCCAGCGATAAATGGGCGAAACAGTTGCATATCATGCTCTCAGTTCAGTTCAAAATGCTACGCTACTATACACCGAAGCATTGGATGATCGCTGCAGGGTAATTAGTTTAAGTATTATACGCCAGATTCACAAAGATAGGTCACAGCCTACCTTGATCAAGGATTGTCCTTTAACAAGGAACATCCAGTCCATAATGACTTATCAATATTGGTTCTTCTGATCCTCCGACTGACTCCCGAGATCTTCCATAGCCAATAACTCTGTGATATCAACTAGCAAAAGTGATCATACCTATCTCTTTAGCTCTTATTTAACACAATAGTAGTCTCAATATTGCATCTTCTTAGTCCATCTTGCCAATATACACCATGAAGCTGCTTGACCACCATAGTAACTACTATTGTATTGATAGTTCTGCATAATGGTAGAGGATATACAGTCTTGGATTCATGAATGGCCATGAAGAACCTATAGCTTAGTGGAGGTTAACTGATTTGGGAGACGGTGATCTGTGTGGCTTGGTCTAGACCTGCGATCAAAAGCCAAAATAGCTTCATCCCCGCTCAGCTGAACGCAATTCAACCTTGCCAAGAAGTGAACTCTAAATATTCAATAGAAATGGACGGCCTCAGCTCCGCCTTCAACATCATCTCCATTATTGACACAGCCATCAAGGTTATCAAATGGTGCTACGATTACGCGGATGAGTTCAAGCACTACAAAGAGGAGCGAGTGAGGCTCCTCCAAGCCGTTTCTGGTCTCAAGTTAGTGGCCGAGAAAGTCAAAGGCATTCTCAAAACATCTCGGGGCGAAAGGCTCGAAGCTTCGCGAGAGCTTCAAGATACAACATACAATGGGAAAAGACGTCTGAAAGGTCTTGAGGACAAACTCTGCAAGAGTGGCAAGTTCGACAGCTTCTTGTAACCTCTGAAGAAACAAGGCGTTGAGGAGGACATACAAGCGATTGAGAAATGCACACAGATCATTCATCAAGTACTACAGGTCGATATCGCATGTGTAAAACTGTGTTCTTCTTGTTCAAACGATGAGACTGGCGGATGTCTTAGCGATATTCTCCTCGATGTCAACCTTCTGGTTGAACGGAATGGCTGGGACGGGGAAATCCACAATTTCACGTACTATTGCAGCTTCAGCTCAGAAACATGACAGGCTTAGTGCTACTTTCTTCTTCAAGCAAGGCGAGACAGATCGCGGGAGCTTAACCAAGTTCTTCACCACCGTAGCGCGTCATTTAGCTACTACACAGCCAGTCTATGCCTTGAACGTGGTGGAGATGATTAACAAAGACTCGAGTATCTTTGAGAAGACATCATAAGTTTTCACCAGCTCAAGGGCCATACGAAGAGGATCAAGATGCTTGTCTTCTCCCCCAACTCAAAAGTGTTCGCATCTGGGTCGGAAGACAACAGTGTCCGGGTCTGGGATGTTGCTACTTGCGTCTCTCTGTCCCACTCATTAGGTTTCGCTGATGGCATTGAAAGACTTCTTTTCTCACCTGACTCCAAGTTCCTGGCCGCGGCTTCACTGGATTGTACCATGGTAGCATGGGAATTGGCTATGGACAAATCTGTTGGCATTCTCTAAGGTCATTCCGGACTCGTCACTACAATGCTCTTCTCACCAGATTCTACTGTCTTGGCATCTTTCTCCATGGATCAAACGATCCGAATCTGGGATTGGAGAAAGGGAGTTGATGAATCATAGTTTCATCATGATTTTGGGAGAGTCGAGTCTCTCCGAATCTCACCGAATGGTGAGCTGGTCGCAACTCTGAGTGCCGATACGAAGCTTCGTATCTGGAGTACATCATCGGGTATATGTGCCAAAGAACTGGATCGGTGAAAGTATCTGTATCCTGAGTATTCTTTGTACCACCCACTGGACTCAGTGATGCCCTTTTTTTCTCCCAACTCGGATATGGAACATCGAAACCGGCAACGTCTTTCGTACGGATGCATGTCACCCGCGGCAGCATGTTCGCCTGTTTCCTTCCTTAAACTTTCAGAAATTTGCAATAGTTCCCTATGGGAGGGAAGCATTTAGCATTTGGTGCCTCCGGGGTGAAGAATTTGTGCATCAGCAAGACATCTCTACCTCTGGGTACGAGGCCACAAAGGCAATCTTTACACCAGACTTGAAAATCGTGGTGGCATCGATGGTCTATGTTTATACTGCACAAATCTGTTTTTGTGCATGGGACTTGACCACTGGAGAACGTCTCTGGAAAAAGTCTGCTGACAAGTCACCGATTGCTCTGTCACCTAATGGCTTCTATACAGCAGCCATGCTAGGAGAATGTCTTAGTGTGTGGCAAACCAAAACCGGCAACATACAGAGAGAGATCAGAATCGACAGAGCCTCTGTAGCCGATATTTGGGGGCTGGCATTTACCAGTGACCGGTTCTCTGGTGGACTTTTGGTTTTTAGAAGGGTTCAGATCTGGGAATGGCAAAGCGCAAGGTGCACTCACATAATTTCCGAAATCAGATCTGAGTCACGCAACTTACGTATTCTGGGGGCCATTGAAGGGATCCAGACGAGTATGGGCGAATCCTCGCTCCCCTCACAATGGAACCTGGAAACATTGCCTTATGAGATTCCTTTCTACCCAGAGTTATCATTTGATATAAAGACCTGCTGGGTTCGTTACAGGGGCAAGGATCTTCTCAGATTACCCGCTGAATGCCGGGACAGTATCCATGAGATATCCAGGTTCAAGTTGGTTGTAGGGTGTCAGACGGGAAGAGTTTTGATCATTGGATTTGATAAAGAAGAACTCGAGAAGTCTATTGGCACACCGAAACAAGAACCACCTCCTCAAAAGCGACCACCTCAAAGTCTCAGTGGCCGGAGGTCCTCCGAGTCATGCCTGTCTTCTCCAAGCTCTATCTCATATGACAGTGATTGTACCAACGTCGGTCAGAATGGGTGCTGGAGTCAAGATTGGTCTGCAACCTAGCATCTAGGTAATAGGCTAATAGATAGATACTCTTGAGCTCTTTCTATATATACGAGATTACTACCAAAACAAGCACATACGACCATACCTACCAGAAAATACGGGATCCCGTCTGCTCTCCCTTAGTCAAGCTGGTAAGGGGCGGATTAGTAGTTGGGTCGGTGACGACCAGCGAATCCCCGCTGTTGTATGTTTTGTTTTTTGCAAAACTCAGTCACTGCGGCTGATATGTTGGAAAGAGCAATTAATTCGGTTACTTTTTGTCGGGTCACCTTCATGTTTGGGGTTGTTGGTCAAGACAACTACCCAGACATGTTAATGGAGCTAAATGTTAATCTATAAGCGTGGCTGTAAAATAATATTAGTTTTACATTTAAAAAATACAATGACTTGTATGTTTGTCAGTTGTACAGACGAATAGCTCAAGCCAGAAGGCTTTCTATTTAAACAGTAATGAGCTGAAAACTACTAACCAGCATATCAATTGCATATCAGCTCTCATGTATCATTTCACATCTCATCCAGAAGCCCAGCTCATTACTGGAGAACACAGTAAGTGCTTATAATGTGGCTCTCATACCACAAACCTAGTGAGCTGGTGTATAGAACCTAGTAACATATTACTGGGCATTCGTTGTAATCCTTACGCTTCCTACACCAGACCAACTGAACCCAGGACAGCCATAATGCTCTGACTATCCATTCAGTATCACTTCGTCATAATACTTCCATCTAGCAAGACAACCGGTAGCTCTTGGGAGCAAAGATTGTCAAAATGTACCCCGATGGGCCGAGATAGCTGTGCCGCAGTACCCGGACTCACAACCAACACGCACAAAATCACCTGAGAGGATCTGACCGCGGGCAGCTGCCTGAATCTCCTACAGCATATAACATTTTGTTCAAGATCAGAAGAAGTTCATGATTCAGACTGATCCCTCCCACGGAAGACCTCTTGTGAATAGAGTTATTATTAGCTACCTGCGCCAATTGGGAGTCTATTTCCCCTCAAAATTGAAAAGTCTTTGCATCGTACTTTTGCGACTGTTCAGGTTTTCAAGCATGACTCGGTTGTTTCTTATTCTGATTGGCCTTCTGGCTTCTGGTAACTGCACCAGTTTGCCTGCCACTGCGAACGACCACGAAACTGATGGACACCTTCTTCTCGACATTCCTCTCCACAACGCTCTTCACGAACCCGAGAAATAGGGGTACGATAAGACTCGGGCCAGGGTATACGCCATAGCTATTCAAGAGAAGAGATATGGCGACGCTCTATGGGCTCGTCATCACCTGTACGGGGACGCTGTCAATGGGACCCTATCCGAAGTACAAAACCTGGACGGTACTTGACTCTATTGAGGAAGACGCCGTTGGGTACAAATTTCATTCGCGAGAAGCTTGGAAATACGCACTATCTGTGTATGTCACAGCGAGCAAGAATGATACCCATCCCGAAGTACTTGATCTCACGAAAGAGGTTGATCTCCGAAGCTATTGCCGGCTATGTAAGTCCATGACACCCCTCAGTTGTTGAGCTTAGGACTGACAAAGCGTTTAGTCAAGGATCTGCGTCGTTTCCAGAAAAGCGAGCCAGCCATATACCTGCCTAGTTGCATCTGTGACGCTCTATTCGACGAAGTCGTTGACACTGTTGAGAAAAATAAGGATTAAATAACCAGGCCGGTGAACTCTTATATTGGTTTGCGCATCAACATCCGCTCTATCATTCAAGAACCGGACATAACATTTGAGCATATGGCTCAGCTGCTCGAAACATACTGCACAATAAATCCAGTGCTTAAATCCAGTCGCCGAGAAACCTCTGCCAGCATAGAGCCTGCTCAAGTCGAAATGGGCCAGACTATTCCTAATATACTCCCATGGGTACCCACCACGCAGGAAAAGCTAAATACTCTAATTCTAGAAGCTTTGTTCAAGCTATATTATGATGGAGAATTGACATGAAGAGCGATGGACGATGAGCCAGCCTCCCACTCAAGGGAAGCCTTGCACTTTTTGTGAATTTAGAGATTTGTTTAGGTAGCTGGCTTTTTCTTATCCTATTTCGTTTTGTCTCCTAGTCCTCCTCATTGCCCTCTTGGTGCTTGGTAGATGGAAGACTGTCGTCGTCCTACAGACTTTTGAGCACGGCATTAAAGAACCACATGTTCCATAGGTTGGAGCTAGACATAACTTACCAGGTTTAAGAAATCAAGAATTTCTACGAGCATTTTCTACATTTCCTTACCTTCAAAAATCGACTTCTGTTCGTAAAAGACGTTTAAGCAGTCAAATAGTTCACGCTTTGGGCCACAAATTGCTTCTCGTTCGTTGTGACGGAAAAGACCGTCGCGATATACCTCGAATCTCGGAAACAGCCTGGCTGTGCAACTATTTAGAACTAGCCTGCTTAGACGTCGAGTTATAGTGGCCTGGCACTCGGCCACGGCCCCAGGATTGTTCCGCACTTCAAGGAACGCGTCTGGGGTAGCCAATGAGGTGCGACACTCATTCGCTGTGCGCGTTTACGCGACATTTTCGTGCCATGTTCTCTCTTATCGCGCACAAAGGGCCGCTTCTTGCTTTGCAGTTGTAACCTATCTATAGCTCGATAGATACCAGAAGCAGTTTGCAAAATGGCATTTGCCATATCTCACGTCACATATATAAAGAAAGTAAGAAATGTGTTTCTAAACTAGCCGAGGTTTGGTCAGGGATGATGAGTGGATTCCAAGCCGGCTGAAGGCTTCGCATCTAATAATTTCGCTTAGGTTCTTAGCAATCGGTCCTATGTTGATCCACAGTAGATTTAGATGCAACTCAGGAGAACCCTGGGCTGGTCGTCTTGACTTCGCCTTGATCTTTTCCCTTCGCCAGATGCCCTGCTGGGCCGAACACGGGATTAGCACGAGACATCAGCTTTCCAGTTCAATCGAGGGCCACAAAACCGTAGTACTAGGTAGCCACAACACAGTTAGAAAGGAGACAACCCGCATAATTAACGGGTGAGGAGTCTTATCTCCCCCTTATCGCAAAACTTAGTGGGGACTCGGCTGACTACGCGAACTCGCTAAAGCACCTGAGCAAAGTTAATCGAAACGATTACCCTAAACAAGACATCGTATCTGACGATATTCTCCACCAGATTCATTGCATCATCGGATTATGATAGCAGTAAGTTTGCACATGGGGTCATTGTTGAAGGAAACAGAAGTCGCGGTCAAATTGATGGGGTATGATTGTGTACTAGCAGATTAGATTCTTTATAGCCCCTTTTCGGCTCTTATCTGTTAGTACCTTATCGCGAGAGAAAAAAAGAAAACGCAACCAATAAGAACGAATCGACTCGAATGTGGTCTCATATAACCATTACAACACTGTTGGAACAAAGCAACAATACTTCTGTGATATATCACGCCTCAATTAGCGGACACGCTAAGATACTAAAGAACGGTAGCCAATATTTGGATTGTTGGTTTTACTAAGGGTTGACCCCATTACTGAGCGATCAAACAACCACATGTGATATTTCGGCAAAATCAGTCAAGTTCGCATGCAAAAGACTATCCGAAGACTGTATCATACTTTCAACTCCCTTACCCTTCGATCAAGTTATCAATAATTGCCGGGGTTTCCTGTAATTGTGGAGCATTATCTGCGTGAGTTGGCGGTTGAGCTGGCCCCGACATCGCGGCACGCTAGATGTCGTGGCACAGGGTGACTACGAACGGACTGACACATGAAAGGAGATCGCTTGCACTCCTATATCACGTGCCTTGGTTCAGAAACCTTGCTGCTCATGATGGACGAAGCACTGAAGAATCATGGAAGTCTGGTACTCAAATCCAGCACTGTCAGATTGATCTCCAAGACTCGAGACTCACGGCTCAAGGGCTATGTTTCCATCAACGATACGAAGAAGTCAAGTTATTGTCGGAAATTTCTGCAAGGTCATAGTGTCACCCTCATGAGCATTCCCAAGTGGCGAACGAACGATCTCGCCCAACACACTGGGCGCTAAGGTCCTACCCCGGAGATGTCCAGTGCATGCATATTCAGGCTTCTCCAAAACCTGCAAGCCTTTCACACCATCAAGATGATGGATCAGCATGGACTTACTTAAGCGAATGCCAATGCGAGATCGACTCGGTCAAGGTGGCAAGCATAAGTTTGTTCTAGCCAAGCTCTGACCTGGACCATATTCTTGATACCGTTGCTTGGTTGTTCAGTAAGCTTTCACTACGAGTTTGTTTGGTCATGAAATACGATGAGAATGAAAGAAAACGAAACGGTCTTCACAAATGAGAAGAATTATGTGTTCGAAGGGATATAATATTGCGATGTGACAATTTGGAAAACTTGAGACAGACACGAGATTGACATGAGCAAGAAGGATGTCTCGAATGCTTCGGCAGGCGCCGAAATTACAGATATATTGCAAGTTTGGCAAGTTTGGAGTCTCTCTGAGGCACAGCCGGAACAAAACTTTCACCATCAGGAGCTCAGCATCACATCACGGAATGATAAGATAGATAAAATTGCCCAATACAGAGCTAACAAGCTGTCAACGGAAATCATGCCACTGTTTGAGATTAGTCCACTCGTGATCCAGAACAGGCCAAGTAGGTCAAGAGAGTCTAGAGAGGCATACCTGACGGGATGTCGGCCCAGAGTCTGGGCCGACATGGGCAGCCGTGGTGCTGGGACAGTCTTCAACCCTAACCCACGAGAAAACCTTTTTCGGTGTTGACCAGCCGCTATCGTTCATATTGCGTGAAACGAGATATTTAGAGACGAAATTCGGAATTCCATCCCATGGATCCGATAAACGTCTTGTCTGGGATAACCATTGCCGCCGCCTCATCTGCTCGTCAAAGGCGCTGCCGCCGCCATGATCTGTCAAAGGGTTCCGAAGCCGCACGGAGCGTAGCCTTATCGAGACCAAGACTCTTCGGCAGGCAGCTGATCAAGTTCCGTGGATTGGTTTGTCTATTGGTAGACATACGGACCGATTATCAGCAAGCTCGGCACTCTGGACTGGCTTACCCCAGATCGGGGGAGGCAGGGAGGGTCGCGATCCCGCTTTTCCAGCATGGCTTTTTTCTTATTTGGGGTTCGAGTGCAATGGGGTCGGAGAAGTCGGGCCGAAAGCGAGAGCTTTATTCGTGGAGAATTGGCCATGGAATGCGGGGGAGTAAGCTTGTCTGTAAACTCACATAATAAGCATGTGTTTGCAAACTTTGTCCCCGAGGAGACTGTTTACGAGCGCAATCAGTCCATGCCATACTAATATAAAATATTATTGAGTAAAGGAACTCTTCATAGACTACTGTGTAGTATCTACCGTTTGACTGTAAACTCTAACGATAATAAAAGTCATCCAATATTTGTTAGCGCCATCTCTCTCATCTCTCTCTCATCTCACTCTATTCATAGTGGGAACTTTTGTCCCTTTTAAGAAACAGGGATCACAGCCAATCGCTCAACGGTAACGCGGCCCGTCCAACACAAAGCCTTTCCCCTTACTTCTCCGCAAGAAGCCACACCACGAGTGCAGTAAATTCGGGAGCCATGTCTGACGAGCAGCCCTCTCAACGGAATCGTCTGAGTATCTCGGCCTGGTCGCACAACGACCCGAAAAAGACATGACAATTGATGCAAGGCGGACCCAGGACCCGAAAGAGGCACGATCACTGTTTACTGCATTCATCGAACGAGTGACCGTTAAGCGCCACTGGCACACGAGTCGGTCGGTCACTCTCCGACACACATCAACAACGAATCAGGCGTCTGCTGCATGTAACAGTACTGAATTCTCGACTTCCCCATTCTATTTCCCACGTGAACCCCAACTTCGTCTCCATCAGGGATAGGTCTTGGCTTCCAGTCTAGGACCTAGCCGTGTAGCAATTCCTTCAGCTGTCGGAAGGTTGGCCGTCGATCCGTCATCCTGGCCAGACAGGCTCACCGCGAGCACCTTGCCCTTTGAGATCTTTGTGTTGTATCGGATCTGCAGACCGTGTTCCATTGTGTAGCAGCAGTGGCACGCGGGCTCAATTGCAATACACCAAAAATACCATCCCAGGCTTATTGAATTTTAATATATATTCTCTGACTCCATCTTCAACCACAGAGTCTTATTTTCTGCCCCAGATCATCTCCACCATCAATCAACAAAACACCCAGCTCGATTATCAACAGCTTCAGTGCTGAAACGTCAACATGGGTTCTGAATCTATCCACAGCGATAGGCATAATGAGAAGGATGTGCGTCTTTCTCCTCTCCGACACTCAATTGAGAAGTTACTGACTCTCTTCGGTAGCTGAAGCACGAGGTCGTCGTTGTCAAGACGGCCATTGGCGATGAAGCCTTCCAGCAGGCCATGATCAAGGAGCCCCCGCCCAAGATCGCAGCTCCCATCCTCATCTTTGCCAGCATGGTCGCCTTTTGCTGCTCTACCGCCAACGGTTACGACGGTTCGCTCTTCGGAACTCTCCTCTCCAACGATGACTTCAAGAAGTTCTTCGATGTTGATAACAAGGGAATTGGAGCTGGTATGTCCTATCTACATTGGCGTAGTATATAAGCCTAAACTGACATGTCTTGCCTTTCTTAGGTATCGTCACTTCCATGTACCAGATTGGTTCCGTCGTCGCTATTCCTGCCGTTGGCCCTGCTATCGACACTTGGGGTCGTCGTGTTGGTATGACTATTGGCTCTTTCATCATCATCGTCGGTGTTATCATCCAGATTGCCTGCATCAAGACCGCCAGCGTTGACCAGTTCATGGCTGGCCGCTTCTTCCTCGGTTTTGGTGTTTCCATCGCCGCAGCTGCCGGTCCTACTTACGTCGTCGAGGTCTCCCACCCTGCTCATCGTGGCATTATTACTGGTCTCTACAACGTCATGTGGCCTGTTGGTGCTCTCGTTGCTAGCAGTGCTGCTCTTGGAGGCTGGACCTACAAGGGAACCAACACCTCTTGGATGATTTCTGTTTGTCTTCAGCTGATGTTCCCCTGCACCATTTTCTTCTGTGCCATGTTGCTTCCTGAGTCACCTCGATGGCTGTACACTCGCGGAAAAAAGGAACTTGCCACCGAAAACCTGATCAAACTCCACGGCCGCGGAAACCCTGATAGTGAATGGGTCAAGCTTCAGCTCCATGAGTATGAGGAGCATCTTGAGATGGACGGCAGTGACAAGCGATGGTGGGACTACCGTGCCCTGTTCCGCAACAAGGCTTCCATCTACCGACTTACTTGCAACTGTCTCGTCTCTCTCTTTGGTCAATGGGCCGGAAACAGTATCGTTTCCTACTACCTCAGTGCTTTCCTTGATACGGCTGGAATCAAGGAGGGTAGGACACAGACCAAGGTCGCCTTGGGTATGAACGCTGTTCAGATCGTCTTCGCCGCTCTTGGTGCTGGTCTAACCGATACTGTTGGCCGTCGACCTATGCTTCTCGTTGTCAACATTGTCTGCGCTCTGTGCTGGGTTGGTGTCACTGTCCCTGCCTCAATTGCCAACATCACCGATCTTGATGACAAGTCCCAAACCTCTGCAGTTACTGCTCCCGTCAGCAAGGCGATTTTGGCTTGGGTCTATCTCTTCCAGATCTGCTACTCAGTCGGTTGGACTCCCCTCCAAGCTCTCTACCCCGTCGAAGTCCTCAGTTACGAGATCCGAGCCAAGGGTATGGCCTTCAGCTCTCTCTTCACCAACGCTGCTATGCTTGTCATGCAGTTCGGTATCCCTGTTGCTCTCAAGAACATTGCCTGGAAGACCTACATCGTGTTCTGCATCTGGTGTGTCTGCCAGTCCGTCATCCTCTACTTCCTTGTCCCTGAGACCAAGAACCGAACTCTTGAGGAACTTGACCACATCTTCTCGTCTGACAGCCCCGTCAAGACATCCACACAAAAGAAGTTCTTTGAGGCTGATGCGAACGCCAATATCATCAACATCGAGCCTGCCGTTGCCAATCCCAGCAAGGCTTAGATACCGCGCCTTTCCATTGGAGCCACAAATCACAAAACATAGCATTCTTATGGCAACGATGAAGTTTCAGATTGGTAGAAGGAGGTTACTAGTAGTCTGTTAGCATGATGTACGCAGATTAATCAGCTTTAATAAATTCGTTGTGGAACTCCTTACTGTTATTACCCTGACCTTGAAGTGCAACAGGCCTTGTAGTATGATCAAGCGGACTGCAATAGTAGAGGCTGGAATATGGGATGAGGAAACCTTTCTTTTAAAATTAGCAGTCACGTTCTATCTGTTGTTGGTGCATGAGGCTCTGATCAACCGACATCCTAGTAAGGACTATTAGAAGTTTGCCTGGATTTATGTTTACCTTTGCATATATGTTAATAGATATTGCCAGAAATTAGGCCTTATAGGCCGTACTCTATCTACAAAGATATGTTAGCTTTTGATTGGGAGTTGGTTTCCTGTGGTTGTGAACGCTAATTATCCTAACATGACATACGGTTACAGAGTTTAAGAAGCCTCACTATCAAGTTACAAGACCCCGATCGAATGTAGCTGTCATGTTGTCCAGCCCGCTCTGCCTCCTCTGACATAGTGCTTCAGGCAGGAGGAGGCTGTCCATTGTCTCCAATATGATGCAATATCTGAGACGGAGTCATGAGGGTAAGTCTCTTTGAAGTGAAAAGCCAAGTAAACACTGTCTTTATGATATGATAGGCGAGCATTAGCTGATCTTAATTTCTTCGTTTCGTTTGGGCTCGTGAGTAAGCATCAGGGTCTTAGCTAATAGAAACCTACCGGATAATTTATAGAGAAAAGAAACCCGTAACTAAACTCTTGGCCACGAATTTCTGTAGCCAGTCACGCCTGTTAGGGTTCAACTGAACCAACATGCATAGTTTCTGACCTATTACAAAAGACAAAACCAACAACAGAAATATCAGGTCATCAGGTATTTCCGTTTAGATATCGCAGTGACTCAACAGTTATTAGGAGCGTAAGTGCGACACCTCCCCTTTTCCGAGGAGATATAATGTTAACATTCAGGAGTTCTTGTACGCCGGCCCCAAACTGATCTCAGCCCTACACAAACACGGGAAATTGATAAGAACTGATGCCCTGGTAAAATATATTTTCAGTTGTAGCACTTGATTGGCTTGAACACACTATGTACATCGAATGAAAGGCGGTCTTGAAATCTGATGTACATGCCGACTGTGCAACCACCTACGCAAAATCAGCCGGCCCCAGGTAATATATTTACATGTAAGAGCCATCATAGTATCCCTTGGAAGTGTAGCTTCCTGATAGAACGGTCGAGATGGACACAGCAGATGAGAGCTTGGTGGCGAATGAGGCACGTTGACCTTGAGAACCAGCACCACTGTTACCGAACTCTCCAAACAGGACGTGGGCAGTGTTCTCTTCACCAGTGTTCCAGATAGACCATCCCTTGGAGTTGATGACGGAGCTCATGCTTGTTTTCTGGAAGACAACACGGGCATACTGTCTCCAAGGTCGGCCCAGGTAGTATGCGCCGTTGGGGACGGAGTTGCCGGCAGAGGCGGCAATGTTGCAGTTGTTGAAGACATAATAAGACATGTTGGAGTCAGAGTCACGACCATTGGCTACGTTTGTCAGATTTAGGGTTCATGTATATGGGGATGAGCTTACCAGTGATGTAGCCAACTGATGCAGCGACAACTCGAAGGTCGGTCTTCTCGAACCAGGCAGAGGCACGTTGACCGAAGATGAAGTCAGTGGCACCTTCAATCAGGCAGTGGGAGTAGAGTTGGTAACCATCATTGGCAAGAAGAGTGTCTTGGAACCCAGTGAGAGCAACACCGCTGTGGCTAGTTAGTAACACTACAAGATTGAGTTGAGTCAACGGCTGACGTACTAGTATCCACTATCAGCATAAGCGCTCAGAGCCACAGCTTGGCTGCCCTTTCCATAAGTGTTGGCAACATTGACATTGTACAACTTGAAGTTGGCAGCCTTGACACGAAGGGTGGCAGTGGCATCATTGTTGAGACCATCAGCCTGGCTCTTCTTTGCGGTGATAGTGACCTTGTTGCCGCTGTATCCGCTAGTGTCGGTCGTGTATCCGTACATGGACAGCTGAGCGTTGCGGCTAGGAACGAGGACCTGTTCGTTGTAGGTACCCTGATCGATGAAGATACATTGCTTTCCAGATGCTGAGGTCGACAGAGAGTTGACGGCGGCCTGAATGGTACCGAACTGACCGTTGCTAGGAGACTTCTTCACGGTAATACATCCAGCAGGTGCTGTTGTTCGACTAGCAGCAAACGCCGCAGTGACGAAACTCAAAGTCGCGAGGAACTTCATGGTGATGTAGATCAAAAGGAACGAAACAAGCCAACGATGAAGATACGAAACAGCAAACCAGAAGCCAATGCTACTGCTATTTATTTATTTGACTTTTAAACTTTACCCTTAGTTCATCTTCATATAACCTCCAACTCTAACTGCAAACACAGCTTATGGATATTCTTGTAATTGGTGGAGAATAATTGTTCATTAAATTACACGAGGTTTCCCTGCAAGGATCACCGGTATGTCCGGAGCGTTAGCCTCCGCCGTTGGTTTCACCCGTTTCAAGTCGATTGCCACTGCCCCAAATTCGCTAGCTTTGACGAGTTAAGTAGGTCATGTTGATCAGATTATGGCCAGATCTAGATGCACCTGAAACGGTATCCTTTGGTGGATTAATTTTTCCATCGTTCTTCTCCCGCAGCTGATAAAATCCGGGGTAGCATGTTTTACGCTCCCGCTCAGCATCTTATTTCCTCCACTAGCCAGCGCCCGCTTGCAAATTAAGCCCCAGACCCATGCTCAAAGCAAGTTCAACTGCCGTTTAATGTTGCATTGAAGACAATTTAAGAGCAAGGATGTCAATAGCAAGAAAAACTCAAAAGGAAATGCGAAACACGCAAGCCGATTGATTACTTATACAAGTAAGGTAGTTGACAGAGAAGTGAATTGACCTCCGGATACAGAGTCTAAAGTAGACTATGGAATACTGTACATCTAGTCGTCCCCAACAGCCCAGGACCGCCATCGAGAGAATCTCCATCCAGTCGTCGATATTACGTACGTGTCTATCGTGCACTATTTTAGGCCATAAACGCGGCAACACCCATGAAACATAAGATCATCAAAGATAAGAATGTAAATCATCCAAAACCCAGAAACGGACATCCCACTGAGAAAGTAAGAAGGTTAAGGTGCGGGAGCCTTAGAGCAACGGAGTGGAAATAGAAGATCGAATCGAAGATTGTACGGCCATGTAGTCGCTAGGCGTTTCTATGAAGGTGTTAGTGACAAGTTGGAGTCGAGAAGAGAGGGTTACTTACAGAGCAGAGCAACAGCACCAATGGCAAGGAGAGCCAGGACGGGGCGGACACGCTCACCACCAGAGACAATGACAACATCATCCTTGTTGCCTCCGTGCTTGCAGACAGTAGGCTCGACGAAGGGAGTGACGTCCCAGGGGTTGTAGCCGAGGCAGGTGGTGTAGGCAGTCTTGCAGGTCTCAATGATAGCACCGGAAGCGTCGCAGCAGGCCTTGTAGGTGGTGGTGCACTCGACGCAGCACTCCTCATCAGACTTGGAGCTGGAGCTGGATGAGCTGCCACCGGTAGACTTGGAGCTACCGCCGTTGTTGTCAGTCTTGCCACCGTTGTTGCTGGAGCTTCCGCCGTTGTTGTTGGAGCTGCCGCCATTGTTATCGGTCTTGCCACCGTTGTTGTTGGAGCTGCTTCTGTTGTTGTCACCGTGCTTGCAGACAGTAGGCTTGACGAAAGGAGTGACGTCCCAGGGGTTGTAGCCAAGGCAAACGACGTACTCCTTCTTGCAGGTCTCAATGTCGTGGCCGTCAGTGGAGCAGCACTCATCGTAGACAGTAGTGCACTGGACGCAGCACTCCTCCTCAGAGCTGGAGCTGGAAGAGCTGGAACCAGTGGTCTTGGTGTAGCTGGAGCTGGAGCTGGAACCCTCAGAGTGCTTGCAGACGGTAGGCTTGACGAAGGGGGTGACGTCCCAAGGGTTGTAACCAATGCAGACAACATACTCCTTCTTGCAGATCTCGATATCGGCACCGGGGACCTTGCAGCACTCATCGTAGACAGTGGTGCACTCGACGCAGCACTCCTCATCGGACTTGGAGCTGGAAGAAGAGCTGGAGGAGCTGGAGCCAGTGACCTTGCAGACGGTGGGCTTCACATAGGGGGTAACGTCCCAGGGGTTGTAGCCGAGGCAGATGGTGTACTCCTTCTTGCAAATCTCAATATCGGAGCCAGCAACAGCACAGCACTCATCGTAGACAGTTGTGCACTCAACACAGCACTGTTCAAGATCGACGTTGGTGTTGGAAGAGTAGTCGCAAAGCTCCTCGTACTCAGATTTGTAGCCAGACTCGCCGTGCTTGGACTCCCACTCGCCGTAGTAAGACTCCTCGTGTTTGCAGACAGCGGGCTTCTCCCAGGGGACGATGATGAAGGGGTTGTATCCGAGGCAGACAGTGTACTTCTCCTTGCAGACAGTGAGATCGGCACCAGGAACAGCACAGCACTCATCGTAGACGGTGGTACACTCGACACAGCAGTACTCAGCGGTGTAGTAACCCTCATGGTAGGAGTAGGAAGAAGAAGAAGAAGAAGAAGAGACAGAGTAAGATTCAGAGTAGTAGTAGCCGTACTTCTCGACGAAGTAGGACTCAGAGTACTTGGACTCGTACTCAATGTAGTAGCTCTTGTCGTGCTTGCAGGTGCTGGGCTTGACGAAGACAGAGTCGTAGGGGTTGTAGCCGAGACAGATGGTGTACTGCTTCTTGCAGATCTCGATATCAGCACCCTCAATGCTGCAGCACTCCTCGTACACGGTGGTACACTCGAGACAGCAGATCTCGGGAGTGAAGCAGCTACCGGTGCCGCACTCGCAGGTTCCAGGGGGAGTGAGAGTGGGCTTGACCATGGTGGTCATGGTGTTGGTAGGAAGATCGGTGGTGAAGTCAGTCATCCTGGTAACCGACGTGGGCACGTTCATGCCACCGGTGGAAGTGACATCGGTGGTAGAAGGCTCAGGAGTCTGGGCAAAGCCAGTGGCGCTCAGAGCTACGGTCAAAAGACCGGATAGACCAGTGGAGTATCTCATCGCGAAAGATGGAGATAGCAAAAAAGAGAGTGATTAAGTTGGATGTAAAACAAAAAACAAGTAAAGAGTGAATGTAAAGTGGGTTAGTAAAGAGTGGCAGTCGCAACCGGCTGTGAACGAGTGATGCTGGTTGAGCTGAAGAAGTTGATTTGGGGAGAAGTCCACGGCCTTCTTATACCCATTTTGCGATGCATAGATGCCCTTGAAAACTCTCATTTTAGCTTTGGTAAGACACGATAGACTGACCTGGGAATCCGGGGAAGGGCCGCTGGAATTGAGGAAATTCGATGTTTCCCCAGACCAGAGTGCTAGCTGGTCAAAGGGCCCAAGAGGTGCCCTGCCAGTCAAAGATTTCCCTCAAGAGAGACATGCCCCTCGCGAATGTCTCACAAGGATATTCGATAGGCTTCATCATATGACCTCTATTTGGGTGAAGAATGTTGTAGATCTGACGGGCAATTGAGAGTAGTGTTTGTGTTATTGCCGGCTTGGCGAACTGCTTTCATCGTGCTTGTCTGTATCATGGATTCGATAATAGTAACATGCCCAGAAGTTCTGTTCTATCTTTCCTTGGCCCAGAAATCTCCGATGGAATTCGTTAGGGAAAAAAACGGCTGGTTCAAGCGTCGGCTCACAAGCTGAAGGGGTAGTGAGCACAATGTCTCGGGCCTTCGGTTTAGTCACAACCTTCCCTCAATAATCAGCCAATCACTTTTCGTATATCAAAAAATTGTCATTTCTTGAGTGGAATCTGACTTACCGACGGCCGATGCCCAGACTGCTTGGCTTGCAGGCTGAAGCAATCCAACGTATAAGCTTTCATTCGCCATCAAATCAGATTCCTAGACCCCCTTTGTAGACAATCGGATAGAAGTAGTGCGGATTCAAACCCAGCCACACAATTTCAATATCAGTTGACTTTTTAATAACTTTGAGATACTGTTTCTGTACGGGAACGGGATCGTCAAAGCTTGTCTGGATCCTCCGTTCAACTGCCCGAAACATAATCTCGAATAATTAAATCAATCAGAGACCATTCCCGTGAACCCTTCAAAAATACCACCCTTACGTACAAAATCCGAGTTCAGAACGTACTGACCACCTTCCGATGGCCGGAACTCGCGCGGAAATGTGGCTTAGGAGGCAATATCAAAGAGTCTGAGATAACCCTTGAGAATGTTTCACCAGAGTTCAAGTCTCGAAATAAGCAACTATGCATTTTTTTTTAACCTTGTATACCCCTTATATTTAATTCGCCTGCCGCTCTGCATGCCGGTCAAAATTTCAGCCTGTTAACACGTTGCGCCACCAAAGGTCCGAGACGGACAGATGCACGATGACCCGACGAGAAAGTTACCCTGAAGTCGGAATATCGGATGTGAGGCGATGGATTTCTAGGGGTAGTGGAATGATAATGAATATCTTCTGAGAAAATTTCGGATAGTTATGGTAGTATTGAGTCTGGTGTCAAGAGCGTTGACGTGAGTTGAAGGTCCATGTCCCATTCTGACAATCGTTTTCCAAACATGAGGCTGTACAGAATATATCGAACAAGATGGTTCAACCCAAGAGCTTCAAGCCCACCAGCATCCTCAATTATCTTCATAGCCCCTAATATGTGCTTTGCAGCCACGGGATGATCGCCGCATATGATCTGCGTCGTTAGTATACTTATTCTATAAGTCTTCGTCTAGCTGGCGACTTACCTCATCAAGAGCAAGAATCGTGGTCATAGCTACAGTATTTCGACGAGGCAAAAGACTCTCGGATGAAAGATCCTTTCGTATCGTCTGTAAATAGTATTGTTTATACTTCATCGCCAAGTAGTTATACTCGTGGCGCAACTCGACTCGCGACAGGTGGCGGCAAGCTGCAAGGAGGCAGCCACGAAGGATGATGGGATCAGTTGCAGCGAAGAAAATCCAATTGTTTCTGATATTCGATGCTTTCTCTTTAATGTCTAAGAGTACTGGACAATAAGCAACCTGGACAGGCAACACGACTTGAAGGTCTGTGGTGGGATTTAGTACTAAATATCTATAGGATATGCTACCCTATGTCAATTGATGACGAGACTCACAGTGATTAAATACGAAATGCTCTGCAGGTGAGAGTAATTGGAGAAAACGAGTGATACCATCAGGCTGAAAGTCGCCCGGTAATGTATAAGGTATCGATGTTGGAGTTTTGGGTTCGCTGGACAAGGACATATTGAGACTTTGAGTTTCATTGTTGACATCGCTATTTTCTGAGACAGCCTCAACACTATTTCTGCTCTGTTGCGCCTTATAGTCAGCCATTCGCTGTCTCCTTGCTCGTGCATGGGCTACGCGAGCTGCGTGAGCGTGAGTTTTTCGCGTAGTCTTGGATGAGGCGCGTTGGCCAGGATGAGTCACGGTGATGAAGTCCATTCCGAAGAAATCGTAGAGGCTCACTCAGCGATGGAAGATATTGGATAAAGGATATGTGATAATGGACAGACTTGGCGCACATTTTGGTCGGCAATTGCACATGCTGAGGATGCTTAATAATTGACAATGATCAATGCCAAGAAGTGCTCCTACTATATTGAGCCTAGTGGAATGCTATAGGTGGTACTTGATTTGATCGCCAGCCTCTTCATACACGGCGCTAAGAGCAGCAGCCACTTCTTCCGGCAAAGGTCCCTCTTCAATCGCATCGATGTTGTTCTCAAGCTGCTCTGGGCTTGATGCACCGATAATAACGGCGTCACCGTATTTTTTGTCGAGAATGCTGTGATGAGCAGTCCATCGAAGCGAAGCAGCATGTCCAGCAATGTTGTGCTTGGCCGCAACTGCAAGGGCCTTATCCACTGCCTCATCAATTGATGGCTTGATGTAGAGAGAAGCATAAATGCTTCCTGCTTTATGCTGTGACACCGGAAGTCAGCAATTAATTCTGCACATACACAACCAATTTTGTACTTACCGACGAGTCAAATCGCGATCCTGGTGCAGGCTTCTTGTGACTTCCAGCAAAAAAGCCACCGGCACCAGGGCTATAGGCATAAAACGCCATGCCATATTTGCGCAGGATGGGGAACAATTCCTTCTCACCACCACGAACGAGTGGGTTATACTGGCCCTGATAGACGCTAGGCTTGACAAATCCCCGTTCTTCGCAAATATCAATGGCTTGCTGAACCTCATCGGCTCGGTAATTCGAGACGCCCCAGGCCTTGATCTTGCCCTCCCTGTAGGCTTGGTCTATAGCCTCAAGCGCCCCCGCAGGCGGATTCTTGCGATCAGGCACGTGAAGATAGTAGAAATTGATCTGATCAATTTTCAGAAGCTTGAGAGAGTTGTTGATGTCGTGGGTCACGCTCTCTTTAGTGTGCCCTTTGAACCAGTCAGCCTTGGTGTCGATGCTGAATCGATCGCCTGCAGAAACAGCGCCGATGCGAGGCTCTGAAGTATATGGAGCTTGAGGCGGATAGACGGCACCAGTATCCAGTTGGTTGTAGCCACGTCTGATAAAGACATCAAAGAAGGCATTGACTTCATCTGGAGTATCGTAACGGGCCCAAGGATCAGCCTCGCTGTCTCCAACCTGTATCGATACCAAGTTAGTCATGAACAGCGGCATCAGATCTAAACTACTCACGTTTGCGGCTCCTAGAACCAGCTTGAGGGGCGCTTTGTGCGCAGTAGACATGATTGCTTGTTTGTGTGAGATTATTTGCAAGGTCGAAGGTGAGAAGTGTCTGATCAGAAAACTACCATTGCGGACCGGTCATGTCTTTTATATCGCATTTGACAATTACTATTGACTATCTGTAAAATATGGTCAAGTTTGCCAAGGATTACTCTTGCCAATTAGGGAAAGTGCAGCAAAAATAATTTGACGTTTGGATACTTCGGTGTTGAACGGGTTTTACATTTGGTGATGGAGGCGTTTTGCCAAGACATGCACTTTCCTATTTAGGTAACAGCACGATTTTGCGAGTCCGGCACCCATCAACTACAGTGAGAAGCTTAAGTTTTGCGATTGTCCAACCACCATAAATCGAATTTGTAATATCGAAAAAATAGGCTGCTTGAATAAGCACTGTGTCTATTACAAATTACCTATGAATGCATGGGTTTGTTTATCTGTGGCTTCTTCTAACAAATAGCTCAGTCTTGTTTTTCATCCGATGGGGTGTTCTGGATTACTTCATTCTCTATTTCTTTGGTACTGAGGGAAGTATCAATTATCAATTCTCCACTAGGTCTTTAGGATCTTTACTTCCAAGTGGTACAGTGATGGCGAGGTATCTGCAGATACATGAAGTTAATGGATACCTAGCTTATCAATGTATCGTTCAACGTCTTTCATCAGAGAGCATATTATTGGGTCATCAGGCTTGGAAGATCTTGTAATTTAGCCACCCGGAGAATCAGAAATATACCTCCGATGCCTCTGTATAGCGCCCTCACTATAAATGGGATGTATATGCAACTTCATCCGACATAGTTGGCTTCCATCCAGCCACCATCTACATAGATCTCCTGTTTCGTCATGAACTTGCTCTCATCTCCCAACAAGAACGCAATTGAGGCAGCAATCTCCCCTGGCTTAGAGTAACGCTTAATAATTGAGGTCAGGTTATCATCCTCTGTCATAGTCCATGTACCTCCGCCGTTGGGCAAGTGGAGAGGCTGGCGGATCATGTCGGTGTCAATGCATCCGCTGAAACAATTATTAGTACACAATACTCGGCGATCTCAGTAGCGTCCACTTACGGGCATAGAAGGTTGACTCTGATGGGGTTCTTGGGGTACTTGGCTCCGCCTTCATACGCAGCACATTGGCTCAGGCCACGGACGGCGTTCTTTGAAGCTGCGTATGCTCCCATGTTTCCAGAAGCGTACTTGACCTGTTGGCTACCGCAGTTGACGATACTACCTCCAGGCTTCATGTGCTTCATCTCATATTTGATACTGTTGAAAGTGCCGATGACATTGACATTGAGCACTTCTTGCAACTCTTCCAGGGCGAGTTCCTCGATGGGATGGATACTTTTGTTCATCTTAGCTGTATAAATGTTAACACTCAGCATTTCATACGACTGATGAGCTAATCGCCTTACCTGCAACATTAGCAGCCCCATCCAACTCTCCCCACTTGGCAACAGTCCCCTCAATCCAAGCCTGCACATCATCAGGCTTCGTGACATCTGTAGGAAAATAAATGACTCGATTCTTGACATCTGGGATATCTTTCTCAATGCCAGCAACAGCCTTCTTCAGGTTATCCTCAGAAGTAGCAGCCATAGACACTTTGGCTCCACGGACTAAGAGGTAACGAGAGAGAGCCAAGCCTGCTCCGCGACTAGCGCCAGAAACGACAATGACCTTGTCTTGGAAAGGGTATGGGTTTGCCATTTTTGGATTGTCAAAAGTAAAACCGATATTAACAATGCTACGTGTAAGAAATGGAGCATCGGCTGACGCTGTTGACTGGTAGATTATATAGGGGAATCAGGACTGTTCAATGGCAAGCCAAGGCTGAGTGGTTCGAGGGGGAAGTGAGTGATTAGACTGCGGTCAGTGTGCTAACCGAACATCGGTATGGGGACATAAAATGGATCTTCTTGAATCATGGGTCTTGGTGGCCAGGGGAGAGACTGAATCGTTGCGTTGTCTCTTTCCTCGAGAGGACATCTCGCCCGGTAGGATGGAATTGATCATCATGTTGTGTCGCATTTTTCTAGCGATACTGCAGCAAATACCGTTTCATAAGGGGATCTTGCCTTGGTACTGGGTCTTGATCCCTGCTGCAGAGTCTGTAAGGTTACATTTCGGGGAGGCGGGTTCTGAGCGCTGCAGGGGAGAACTGAGGGATTGGATTCCTCATGAGGCTTTGCCAATGCTGGTATTGCATGACGTGGGTCTGCAAAAGGGGGAACAAATTTCTTCAGCTTTCACAAATGGTGGTAAGAAAATGCAACATGATATGATGATTATGTATCACTGGTGCCCGCGGGAAGCTACCGTGTGTCAAAACTCCGACGGTCCGGTCCGTGATGGTCATTTCTAGTGTCTCTTTTGATGAGTATATCAACGAGGCGAGAGGAAACTTGTGGGCTTTCTATGGATCTTGACAGGGATCTGATCCTTTCCCACGACGTGGGTTCTCTTCTCACATACATGACATGGGCAAGAAGTGGTCCCCGAGCGAATGAGAACGAAGGCCCAAATCGGATCACCAACGGTGAATTGGACAAAAGAAAGTAAAAGTGACTTATCGCCAAAAGGTCACAAACTGTACGAGCTGAAAATTTTGATACGACACCCAGTTAATGAGCCATTTACTTAGAGACAAACAAATTTGGATTGGCAATATATGGGGAGGTGCTTACAATGAATGATATGATGGTGATCAGTCCTCGTCTGGTTCACATATCCAAGCATCGGAACAAACCCAGCGGCCTGGAACCGTAGGGAATCTCAGCCCTGTCGTTCCTGATGCAAGGCCCCATTAACAATAACGGATATCAAGCACGGTACAGATAAGATCGACAAAACTGTTGAGTGATTTGCGAGGATCATGAGCAACCAAGAGTTGCATTGTCTCAACGGGAATCGAAAATCTTGGCCCGCTGCAAGGAACAGACCCTCGAGATACGGGAGCGTCTTTCCCGACATTCTTCCAATGTTAAAGCCTAAAAACAGTCATGCATTCCTGCGAATGTGGATCTCATTAGGAAAAAGCAAACGCAATGGTCGGTGGTTTCCAATACCGAAGCTGTTTTCCCCTGAGGACCGTTGCAATCAATCAAACCCAGCTGCTGTATTCAGCGAATCGCATCCTTATATTGCTGGAGTCTCAGTAAGACAAAAGAAATTATATGTTGGTTCAACTTGACTGTGATGTTTGCCAGTCTGTTCACCGCAAAAGTCCCGAGTTATCTTACTTGTCTACATAGATCTGCTGTTACATGTCACAGTGGCAAGTGAGGCACTCCGGATCTTTGCAGGTCATACCATGGACTTGAATAAATCCTTTACTAGGCTCCCAGGACCTCCCATGGCTTTGTTGTCTCCGGATGCCCAGCGGAAGGTAATCCTGGATGTGGAGTACCTGTAAACGAAAAACAAAGCTCCTGACATTGTCTCGCCTCGAAACACAAGGAGGAATTAAGCCTGCAGATCTCGCGGTTCCCCAATAGATTAATTACCATCCATCTCCCGACAGGAAAAAAGTCGATCTGCCGGTGCATCATCGCCATTTCTCACTACAACCGAACCGTACTGCTGGGACCAACTTGAGTGCCGCCATGGACGCCGACCCGTTCATGATGGAGCCGCCCAAAGGGCAGGATAGATTCGAGGCTGGTAGTGCTGCAACTATACAGATCATCTTGGGCGCCTGTCTGTTTACACTCGGGACGATTGTGTATGGAATGCGAATTTATACGAGAGTTAAACTCTTGAAAAATCCTCTCCGACTCGATGACTGTGAGTTATCATCTTGCCTGTCATTGAGATTTTTTGGCTAACCATTTGTACCTAGTCCTCACTGGCGCTTCATTGGTTGCGTGCTGGGCGTTCTATGCCTGTACAATGGGCAGTGGGTAAGCCTATCTACATCTACTCATTCGATACTCACACACAACAGTGGTGGCTGAGGGCGGTTGTGCTACCAACTTCTGGCAAGTTAGGCAATCATCATATGAAACCTTGCTTAAGGTGTGTTCGCTCAACAATATCCCAACTTGACCAAGTCTAACATTCTCCAGTGGACAATCCCTGTCAACATCTTCTACATGCTCTCGTCCGACCTTGCCAAGATTTCCCTTCTCTTCTTCTATCTCCGTCTATCACCCGAACGAAACTTCCGCATTGTTATCTACGCACTGGTCAGTCTATTCGGTCTATATGCCTTCATCTACGCCATGATCAGTCTCTTTGGCTGTCAGCCCATTAAAGCATCTTGGGATCTCGCTGCCCAAGCGACAGGAAAATGCATAGACAAGTTCGGGTTCTTCTTGGCTGCATCTGTGGCCAATGTTGTCATGGATCTTATTATCCTACTTCTTCCTTTGCGCATTGTCATTCCACTTCAGATTCCTCGACGCCAGAAGCTGTCACTTTTGTTTCTCTTCACGACTGGTGGCTTGTGAGTAATGCCCATCCTCGAAACAACACGTCGCTAATGCCTATAGTGTCATCATCGTTGCCATCTGGAATTCCGTTCTTACAGTTAAGCTATTTAGCAGCCCTAACTATACCTGGGGTCTAGCATACGAACTTTGCTGGATGTACGCCGAACTTACTGGATGTGTTATTTGCGCGTCTGCTAGCTCTCTCAAGCCATTCTTCAAGCGAATTCTACCCAACCTTTTCAGTAGCCACGGCAACAGTTATGGTGGCCCATCCGGAGAAACGGGAGGGTCCAACGCCATCAAGAGTGGCCGAAGGCAACTCAGCCGCAAGCAAGCAGATGCGATTGAACTTCAATCTGGAGATGATTCAGAGTCGGGAAGAAAAGTCACGGATGACGATGAGGCTACACTCTGGCCAAAGCCTCAACAAAGCTTCGATCATGGAAATCACCAGGTCTTGGTAACTGCTCCAGGAGGCATGCCCGGCGTTGTTGGACCCGGAAGAAATAGCGCTAGCTACCACAAAAAGGGTAGGTCAGATGGCGGAATCGAGATCGTCTCGACAACGGAAGTTAGGTACAGTCCTAGGTAAAAGATTATAGATTTACTCTGTCAATCGTAGAGTCTTTCACAAGAGTAGTCACCAAAGGAGAAAATCCATTGAGGGAGGCTGGATTTCACATTTTGAGCGATCAATGACAGTCTATTCATCTGAAGTAGTATCTAAAGCCCCTTCCAGAAGAAAGTTCCGGGCAGAGAGAAGTTTGCCCGGGCAATCTCATCCTTGGGGTTCGAGCTTGAAGCAATGATTATTATGTATTTGCCAGCCTCGGCCTTCCACTTCGACGTTTCCTGGTCCCAGAACGACAACGAGTACTTATCCAGAGTCAGATCAACTGTCTTGGTCTCATCGACCTCCAGGTGAACCTTAGTGAAGGCCTTCAACTCTCTAATTGGTCTCTGAAGCGAGCTGTCTGCGTGGTGAATATAGAGCTGGACAACCTCAGCGCCTGCGAAAGCACCCTTGTTTGTGATGTCAACCTTGACGTGCATCTCATGGTCAACAGCAGGCACGAATTCCTCGGGTACAACAAGGTTTGCGTAGTCGAACTTCGAATATGATAGACCATGGCCAAAATAGAAGAGAGGCTCTCTATCAACCATCTCGTAATATCGATGGCCGATGAAGACACCCTCGCCATACACAATGTCATAATCAGCTTTGGAGAAGGTGAGATAAGCTGGTGTATGCTTGATAGACTTCGGGAACGTCAATGACAACCTTCCAGATGGGTTAACCTTGCCAAAGAGAACGTCGGCCATTCCATGGCCTGTTTCTTGGCCGCCAAACCAGGCATGGAGAAGAGTCGCAGCTTGGGATTCCCAGGGCATCTCAATTGGCAATCCTGATTGCGTAATGATGATCTAAGATTTGGGTTAGTCAGGTGAGCTTTTGGCTACAGAAAAGTAAGCTTACAGCATTAGGATTGGCCTCCAAGACTGTCTCGATCAGTTCATCCACGCGACCTGGCAGACGTAGGTGTTTTCGATCGGCACCCTCATATTCAAAGTCTGAGGAAAGACCAGTGATCACGATAGGCACATCGACATTCTTAGCAAGTTCCGCAGCATCTTTGATACCTTGATCCTCATCATAGAGCTCGTAGACGCCGACTCGTCCAGTAAGTGTCAGCGCAGTACCAACACCGCCCGATAGGTTCTCGTTGACCTGAAGGACTTCAAGATCAAGGACCTGCCCCTTCTCAAACTCTCCCTCGTAGAATCTCTCCATGGAAAGACGGTTGAAACAAGGGGTAGAGTCTGTCTTAGGAGGCTGGCTCGTCCACAGGTCGATGGCCTCCTTTCCATTGATGATAAGCTTGCCTTTTCCAGAAGTACTGAAGCCAAACTTGAGCTTTCCAGACTCATGGATGGTGTACTTGGCCTTGGCCCTAACGAAGTACTTGGATGGAATGCTTGCGTGATAACTCTCCGGAACATCAACCAACTGCTTCTCAGCGGTAGTTGAGACAAAGACTTTGGTGTCTGGATTTTCTTCGGGGTTCTCGCCGAAGATCTCGACGAACCAACCCTCGGACTTGGAATCTGGGAGTGTATGGCCCTTGATGATTGGACTGAATCGGAAGGCTTGTTTTGACGTTAGCATATACAACTTCTTCTTCATGACTTGGACTTACAGTTGCAGCCTGGAGCGTATGTGATGTTCTCCTTCCCTACTACTTCTTTGATGGCTTCATACGGAGTAATGCCATAGTAAGGCTCGACTTCTGCGCTTCCACCACCGCAAAGAGCAGGGTTCTTAACGTGATCTCCAATAAGCCCGAACTTCAGTTTCTCTGGATTCTTGATCGGCAAATTGTTTTTGTTGTTCTTCAGCAAGACAACTGATTCGGCGACCAGTTGTCGAATTAGGGCTCGTTGTTCTGGAGTGTCCGATTGAGGAGGTTTGCCCGATTTCTCGCCGGCTTTGACTTTGTTGACGAGGTTCAAGACATTCTCAACGGACTGGTCGACTGTCGCCTTGGAAACCTTGCGAGAGTTGACGGCTATACTGAGACGTTTTCCTCTCCAATCGGTAGGACCAGGCATCTCGAGATCTAAGCCAGCGTTGATGGCTTCTGACGTGCTATAAGTGCCAAACCAGTCACTCATAACAAGACCTTTGAATCCCCACTCTTCACGAAGAATGTCCTTCATCAAGAGAGGGTCTTCACTTACATGGATACCGTTGATCTTGTTGTAGGATGTCATGATGGTCCAAGGGTCTGATCCGCGGAGTGCGAGCTGGAAGGGCAGCATATGAACTTCGCGAAGGGTACGCTCAGTCATGACTACGTTATCCTCGATACTGTTATCGGACTGATCATGGGCTGCATAGTGCTTGACACTGGTTGCGACGCCTTGTTCTTGAACGCCATTGATGTAGTGCGCACCCAAGGTACCGCTCAGAAATGGGTCTTCGCCAAAGGCCTCGAAGCCACGTCCAATCAAGGGCGATCGCTGTAGGCAGAGTGTAGGTGCTAACAAGACATGAACTCCACGATACTTGGCTTCCTCACCAAGAAGGCTACCGATTTTGTGGATGAGCTCAGTGTTGAAGGTTGCGCCCATTCCTGTAGCCGAAGGCAGCATGGGACTCGGCATCTAGTGGTCTGTTAGACCAGGGGATGAGCACTTAGAACAAGATGTACTCACGCGAGTGAACGATCTTCGGCCTCGAATTCCATGAGGACCATCTGAAGTCTGTCTTGTCAGCAGCGTCTTTTTCTGTCATATCCGTCAGACTTACAATAAGACCAGGAATCCCATGGCGGTCCAGGCCGGTCATTCGAAACGATCCCTGGCCCGCCAGAAGCTCCACCTTCTCGTCCAGCGTCAGCTGGCTCAGAAGAGCTTGAACGTCCACGAAATCTGCTTCAGCCATTGTTTCCGGAGGTTCCTGATGATGAATGAAGGTTGTTGAAGAAGCTCATCAAAGAACGAGCGATAAATGTCAGTTTTGTTGAATTGGCAATACTCAGCAGGATTTAGCCGTCGGCATTTCGGGCCGGTGGAATATCCCCTCATTACGGTCTATTTATTTGGTGACATCTTGGCATTCACGATCGTCGCAGTCAGCGAGCGACTTTAGTGCGGAGTCTCCGCTTTGAATGGACCGTCACGATACATATGACAAAGACTCAGTAATGCACACTAACTAATTGCCAGCATCAACTAAGTATCCGTCTTACCGGATGCCGCGTCGCTGTTAAGGCGCAGTTGCACTAGTGACCTTCATCCTCTTGATTCCGTGCTTAGGAGTATGCAATATATTCTCCAGAATATCAGCTATGGACACTGCCACATCACGCAGGCTTCTGTCCGATAGTGATCAAAGTTCGAAACATTGCGCCTTTCTCTTTGATTTCATTCACAAATCTTTCCTCCAGATTCTCGTACGTCGACTCAGGTAGACCAGCACCAAGTTCTACTGCTGTTAGCTTCACCCAACTTCACTTGATGAGCTGAGACTTACTCTTCGCGCCCTCAATGAGGCTAGGAATGGTGAGGGCAAAAGGCTGCCACGACATCTCAGCTGCTTCATCGTCTCCCAACAACTTACCCATGGGCAGATCAACCGCTTGGACTGTCACATTCTCAAGTCCAGCGATTTTAAATGCCTCGGGCAGCTTACGGGGGCAATCAGAGCCCATGCCCATACCATCAAACATGGCCGCAATGAGATTATTTACATCTCTCCATGCCGGGCCTACATTGGATCTGTCCGTCAGATCAAAGTCGAGTTCGTTGATCTGCAGCCAGCCTCCTGGTGCAACCGTAGCTTTCCAATGCCAGTCAGAGTTTCACGCATGGAATGAGCTTAGTTACTTACCAGCAAGATTCTCCACTGATTTCTGATATCCTACTTTATACCCACCAAGGATACTGTATCTCAGATGCGTGAAATCGAACTCTTGGGTAAGTTCTCTCTTCGGCGGTTCACAGATATCGTAAACCTCGTATAGTATTCCTTCGTCAGCAGAGGGCAGGAATTCTTTCATGATATCGGCTCCGACGAGTTGGGCTGAAGGGGACATCTGCTTCTTCAGGTCACGAAGGAGAGTTCCTAATACATTCTTCAGTCAGATGAGTCTCTTGAGTTAGATTGTGTATCTAACCATCAGCGCATCCTACATCCAGGACTTTCAGTCCTTCTTTGTCTAGTCGGACTGGTGCAAAGACAATTCTGTTGTCAAGACATCTCTGTACCCAGGCGTGTTGTTTTTGAAGACGTTCGACCTCTCGGCTGATTTCCCAAGGATATCCGGCTTCGTTGTTGGCAGGCATGGTAGGATCGGGAGAAATATATAATATATGTGTTAGAAAACCGACTACTGGGGTCAGTTGAGCGTGGTGAATTTCCTGGAGTTGGGAAAGAGGAATTGAGTAACTTGGCAATATATATAGCTTAGTGACTAACCACTTCACAATGGATTGTTGAAATAGTTTCACTATGGATAATGGGTGACTCGATATGTATCCGGAACTTAGTAAATGTCTCCGGAGTTCATAAAAGTCTCCATTTCACCAGAAGCCAAGGGACTTCAGTTGATAATCATGCATCTTTCCCCAATTTCGTTAGTGCTTATTGCTAGGCTGCATTTTTTGTGGTACTAGCTCTTAGTAAGAGTTTATTTCACTCTTTTATAGGCCCTTTAATCTTCTGTTTGCCGCTCAGCCTTACACCTCATATTCCAGGGGTTGCTGACAAGGAGAATTGATATTTTTGGTGACCAATGGCCTCGAACTTCACGGCACCACTCATGTCAGGTCAACGCTTCTATCGGGACTTCCTGCGCCCATTGGTCACCTCTCGTTTCTGGTCAATGCGCTGCCTATACAACCTATCCATCTCCAATTCCTACAACCAGAGTGTCCAATTACCCAGGTACCTGTCGCCGAGCCCGTTACAGAGACCGTCTGTGGTACTGTTTTGTAGTATCTTTCTCGGTCTTACGTCTATGCAAGAGTCTACAAGGATGTAGCCGTTACTTACACTAGAGGCATCGGTGATCCTACGATGCTGGAAACGCCTCTTCCCACTCAGACCATGTAATTCTTCTGTTATCCTTTTTGATCGGAGATCGATCAAGGCAACACATCTAAAGAAAGAAAAGAAAAAAACTATATATGTAATACACTTAAGGTATCAGGTACGATGCTGTATTAGATTTTCCTCTCAATCGCCACACAATAACCCTGCACAATGGCTCGATAACCAGACCTTCAGCTGCTTAGGGTATAAAAAGCCGTCCTGATTCTTCAATGCTGATCAGACCCATGTAAACGCTAAAGGTTCAAGTAGCATCAATGAGGCCTGTGAACAAGCGTATAACCAGTTTGAAGATTATACAGTGTATATAGACTACGTTTCTCAATATGCTAGGATCAAGAAGGTTATACTTGTAGCGGCGACTCTTGGTCAGGCCGGTTGTACTGCGCAATGTAATTGTGATAACTATGGTATTGGCATAAAAGGCAAAGATATTAAGCGTAAGTTGCTTTTCATCGCTTATGTGATCGATTATCTACTAATGAATCTAAGATCCAATTCATGAAGGATAATGCCGGAGTGTCCACTCAACGTTTTCACAAACGGTTGACCGTCCTAGTCTCCGTTCCGAGAAATGACCAAACCAAAATATCACGGAAGCAGGGTTACGATATGAGTCCACTTAATGCTCGCTTTGGATGACCTGGAGAACCTCATTAGTTCGACATGTAATGCAGTCCAAAAGAATTCGTTCGTGAAGGTACGGACACAAATTGCGACTCAGCCTTCAGCACCGCAAGATCTTGGATCATATTTCAGCTACCCAGGAAACTGGATAACAATTCCACACTTTTCCTAAGTGGCCCATGAATCGTACGTGAGCACATAGCATTATCAGCCCTCATATAGAGCCGATCCCATCAAGAGCCTCAGTCGTCCGTAGGCTTACAGAGATTAAAGAACCCCGCATTAGCATTGCCCGTATCAGCATCACCGTCATGGCACATGGTCCCCTATATATCCTATTTTAATTAGTAATTCCCCTATCAGAGCCGGGGCTATCTTGAGGCTTTTTGAGTTGAAAAACTGTGTTCTTTATCATGTTGCCTAGCCCACCGCTACTACACTCAGATAGCTTTGAGTTAAAGTTGTAGTTGGGAATATCTTATGGTATAGAATACCTATAGTGTAATATAGTATAGTTATGAGTCTGTATAAGAGAGATTATCCTTATTAAAGTACTAGAACAGATAGCTTCAGCTCCATGCGTCCGAAATATAAAGTATTCATCCTCAAATGGCCATTAAATCGACGGATGAGTAAATCTACGACGAGTTGATACAAACACCCAATATCTTGCAACATCACATACACAGCTGAGCTGGAGTAAGCAAGAGCAAGCAGATATGAATCATTCACCATTTATTATTTGATGATAGTTGAACATTGAAAGGATTAGATAGATGCTTGTTCTAAGATGTGAAGGCAACGTAAACGAAGCCTGATGACATCGATATATACAGCTTAGAACAAGGCATGCCACACGCGCTTCCATGCAGGGCCGTTGGCCAGCTGCTCGCGATAAGCATTGATAGAATCCCAATCATGCTCACGGCGGCCAGTGTCGAGGTCGACCTCACTAAGCTTCCTCCATCCCTCTCGCTTCCAGATGTATCCAACGATATAGAACAAGATGACAACAGGCATAGCCAGGTATGACTGGAAGAAGCCTTCGGCCGTACCGAGAGATCCATCGATGTTGGTGATGGCAGTGTAGAACTGCGCAATAAGAACAATGACAATCAGGATGAGACCAATCCAAGAGCCCCAAACACCAAAGACGGCCTTGAAAGGAATCTCATCGAGAGTGTGTCCGTGATACTTCCAGGCTGATCGGAAGCGGATATGGCAAAGGCAGATGGAGCCCCAGGTGAACAAGGCAGCGAGACCGGAAAGGGCCTGTAGCCAAGTGAAGACAGTGTTTCCTGATCCATCAACACTGATGTAACCAAGAGCACCAATGGCAATAATAGAGACAACGGCGGGAAGAGGACGTCCGGACTTGTCGATGAAGGAGAAGAACTTGGGAGCGTAGCCTTGTTGGGCGAGCGCGACCAGGGTTCGGCTACCACCGTAGACACATGAGACACCAATGGACAGAACGGAGACAAGGATGATGACATTCATGAAAGAATCATAACCCGTGAGGTGAGCGTTGGCAGCAGCGATGACGAAGGGAGAGGCGCTGGGGTTGTTGTTGCTGGCATTGAGAAGTCTCTTGTCTGTAGAGCTGACCAGGAAACCGACCAAGAGGAGACCGACGATGTAGAAGAGGGTGATTCGCCAGAAGACCTGCTTGATAGCACCCGGAAGGGCCTTGGCAGGGTTCTTGGCTTCGGCAGCAGCAAGACCGACAAGTTCTGTTCCGCTGAAGGAGAAAGCAGCAGTAACGAACACACCTATTCTTCATTAGAGACTGGAAAATAACATAGAATTTGATGTGATAGCTTACCGCAGAATCCTCGGAATCCGTGCTGGAAAGCACCGGGATCATACCAGAGCTTTGCACCCTGGTATGTGCTGTACTGGCCATCGGAGGGACCTCCTCCACAGACGAGGACAACGGCGACAATCATGAAGATAACGGTTGCGGAAAGCTTGAGAAGTGCAGCCCAGAACTCTTCTTCAGCATATCCAAGAGTTCCAAAGATGTTGACGAGGATAATGACAACAAGGAATACCTATGGTATGTCAGTGATAAACTCACGATAGCTTCAGAAGGACTTCACTTACGCTAACCCAGATAGCCACACTGGTATGGGGGGCCCAATACTGGATGACTGTACCGCAGACCGTTAATTCGAGTGGAAGAACAAAAGCCCATTGCATGACATAGTTCCAACCCATAGCGAAACCCCAAGACGGATCAATGAATCGGTTGGCATAGCTAATCATGTAATGCATTAGCTCACTTTTCACGTGCAAGGCTGGCAGTACTCACGTGTAAAAACCACCGGAAACGGGATACATGACAGCAAGTTCACCAAGAGCATAAACGACGTTGAACATCATGACACCCATGATCAAGAAACCAATGGTCAGTGATCCAGGGCCACCAGTTTGCAGAGCAGAACCACTACCGACGAAGAAACCAGCGCCAATACTGTGAATTAGTTAGCCCATGTCATCGGCATTAGTGCCGGGTGTCATCATTTAGCAGGCGGCAATAAGCGGGCGTTGCACAGTGACGACAGAGCGAAAACTGACCTGCCACCAATAGCAATCATGTTCAAATGACGGGGCTTCATCTCCCGCTGCAATTCAGCGGTCCCCTTGGCGTAATCCTCATGCGGAGTGAAGGAGGAGGGCGTCAGCCCATTGCGCAACGCCCATGACTTCTTAGGACCCTCCTCGATGGGTTCAGTAGTGCCATGCTTCTCATCATATCTGGGGGAGGTGTCGTGAGCCTCAAGGGCTTCTCCTTTTGTGTGAATTTCTTCTGACATGGCGAGGTGCTTAATAGGTCAATGCCTAAAGATTTACATACAGCCAGAGAGAGCGCGGGAAAGTGACAGATATATACAATACCACTGTCTCACAGGGTGGCAAGCCCCTCGCGCGAGCCTAATTGAAAAGCGGAAGGTGATCCGTCGCAGGATTCGGATTGCAGAGATAGGTACTGTACGTAGCATGGGGGATATTGCAGTGTTGGTTGGTTTCAACTCTCACAGTAGCAATTGCTGGTCAGTGCTGGGTGATGGGTATGGATGGGTGCTCTATCTACGGATAAAGCGGCACTTTGCTCAGCTGGGGCAAAGAAAGTGGACACTCAGTAAGCCACCAAAAGACCGAGGACTGGGGGACTACGAACTAGCCTATCAACCGTTGGCTCGCGTGCTCTACTCTCTAGAGCAGCCTGCGAAGACGGCGGGAGCCAAGAGCTGAAGAGTTCAAGGTTAGATCGTGGCTTGTTTTGGTGCATCATCGGCTCCGAAGCCATTTTCCTCGTGAAATCCATTCTGTGCGACACTTTGAGCATACGTCTGTCTACCTATCGCCCGCATGTGATGAACTGCAGTCTGCCGTCTGGATAAGGTGCGCAAAAGAGTTCCTCCCAAGTCTGGGGAAAGATGGGTCTTTTGAGGAATCTATTTGTCATAGATTCCTCTTTACCCCGGAGTATCTTGATCTGCGTAATCACAGCGGCAAATAGCGTGTCATTTGGATCATTGGAGTTTTGTGGTTCCCCGGAGCCGAGCTAGCCGGACTGTCTTATCAAGCCCCGCCGATCCCGAGGCTAACATACGATGGGTTCGATAGAAGTAGGAAGAGAAGCAGTTTAATTGGATAGAGGCGCTGGTTATCTCCTTTTCAGTGATACGAATAGGGTATGTTTGTGCCACTTTGTGGAAGGACCGACTTTGACTTGTGTCATGCGAGAGGAATGAAATGCATGGGTTGGTTGCACTGTTGCAATCATTGATTAATATTAGACTTTCGGTTTCATCCACGAATCTGAGGTGAGCAACGCCCTGTATGTATGGGGCAAGACAAAAGGACATGCCAAACAAGGTGACTTATCGTGGTGGTGGTTGTGGTGGTGATCAGAGGTACTGTGCCAAATGTTGCACAATAACGATTCATGACATGAGGTTGAACAATGTCCAAATATTTCCAACTAAATCCGTGACTGGTCTCTTGGCAGGGCATTAAAAGCCTCCGACAGCTTGGCACCCGCGATGGCCATCTTGGCACTGCGACCAATTTCCCCAGGAAATGGCCTGCGAGACGCGTAACATGTCTACGATGGAAAAGGAAGCTGTTACATAACAACAAACGATTAAAGCTTAGATTTCGATTTGACCTCCCGCTTTAAGGGTTCCAAAGCTAATTGCTAATAAACTCATCGGTCAACCAGCATTCCGTCTCCACGCGACGCTCTCGTGTCGCCCGCTCCCCTAAAACAGTGAGTCCAAGCGCTAATCTTTGCTGCACTCCAGCGATCCCCACTGAACTGTCAGCTTACAGTATGTACCCTTCTTAAGCCCATGTCTGTCGATCTCTCAATCGTCAAAGCGATCGCCATTTTTCCAGGCGAACAGAATCTAAACGGCGATAAAGATGTCAAACAAGGTTATCAACGGCAGAGTGACGCAGTAGACAAGCCTTGTTCGCATTTGGCTTGCATTAGCTGCAACCATTTCCATGCATCGTGTGTCGCCTCCAAAACGGCTAAACAAGGAATGACGTAGCTGATGAAACTGTCGAGCCACTGGTGAAACACTAACAGATAACATCTTATCGTCATGTTTAATCTTGTTTATCTGTTACAATGGTAGCGCTCTGATAGGCGATCATTCCGCTGTCGCGGAATCACAACTGATATCTGAAGTGATATTGTGTGTGGCTTGCAGGACATACCTCATCGTGAGAACTACTCAGATATGTACATACAGTATTAGCTTAATTCTACATATTCTTTGACTAATAATATCCCAATAAGACTCACACTGTCTAAGAAAATGAACATTGATATGTTGTAGGGTATCTTGATGGAGTAAAGCATTATGGATTGTGGAATCGGCCCAAAGTACTATTCTTGGATCTTCCTATACACAATTCCAGTCATCGAGAGCTTAATAATAATAATGTTTATTTGCGCATTCTTCAGTTCAAATTCGCTCAAGTCGCTATGCTCGTTTGTGCTTTCCATCCATGCTTCACTCTCCGTCTGCAACCTTCAAAACTGCCTTCTCAGCTGAGAGTCTTCCTTCTTTACTCAATCGAAAAGCCACAAGCACATCGTCAAGAGTTCCGATCTCTCTCACTGGGTTCGTCTCCAGGTCACCTCGTCCCAACATTTCGGTCACCAGCCTCAGATACATTTCCCAAGCTCGTTTCTCCTTCGGTGTCTCGTGTCCTGTACCGTCAAATACCCTGTACTCATCGCCCAAAGCCCTTCCAAAGACTGTGAAGGCTATCATGGATTCGGCTTTGACATACGGGTTAATCCCACGGATTAAGTCTTTGTTGAGTGGTGATAGAGCTATTAGCTGAGCTCCCTCCCTTTTCATCAAGGTACTGGTCACTTTTTCTAGTGAACCTCCGTCCGCAATGATATCGAACGCATACTTCAGTTTGCCTTTCGTGATATCTTTGACTTGATCTACCCAATCCTCGTCGTGATAGTCGATAGTGACTTCTGCACCCAGCCTCTTGAGAAGGCCATGGTTCTTGGAAGACGCCACTGCAATGACACGGATACCGCTGAGTTTACCCAGCTGGACCGCGTAAAGCCCAACACTTGTCGAAGCACCATACACCAAGAAGTCCGGCCGATCATTCTTCGACTGGTAAGGTTCTGGGAACGGCATGTGCTGATACATCGCCTGCGTAGCGGTAGCGAAAGCTAGCGATATAGTTGACGCCTGTTGCAAACTGATGTTCTGTGGAACTTCGAAGACAAGAGATGCCTCGATATTCATAAGCTCGGCAAATGAACCGATACCCTCATAAGTAGCCCCATGAACCCAGCCGCCAACTCTTTGGCCTTTCTTCCAGTGAGATCCATTGGAATCTTCAACTGTTCCGGCGAAGTCACAGCCCGCAATAAGACCTGGCGGCGCCAAGCCCTCCATGACATCACCTTCGACGAGCTTCCAGTCTCCAGGATTCAGGGCCGCATAGTGAATCTTGACGAGAATCTCTCCATCATGAAGAGTCGGATGCGGGACAGACTCGATGGATCCGCTTCCTTTCCCGTCTGTGACAAAAGCTCGCATCATAGCCATTGTAGTAATTGAAAAAGATATGCGAGATTCTTGAGGGTATGTCAGGGCTGTGTCGTTTTTGACAGGAGGTCAAAAGTTATGCTTCGAAATAATGCTTCGAAATATCCGCATGAATATCATGGAAACCTGGTTTAAGTGTAATTAATCAGCAACATTGACAATAACGTTATCCCAACTTGAACATCAGAGCATTTGTATCAGTTCAGGACTAGTAAATGTATCACGGGATTCCGTGCCAGGTGGCCTATCATGTATCTTGAAGGGCTCCTAAACGGGCAACTTGTTGAAGTAGGATGAGAATCCCTGTCAATATAAGCAACTCACTAATAGTTCAGCAACTTACCAACATCACCCAAATATGAGAAGCAAATGCACAAGGTGAAATAGTTGTAAGATATAGTTCATTACTATCTAATTAAACATCATCGCTCATTATGCAAGTGTGAGCTGCCTGTACAAGACTTTTCCATGGCTTCTTTGCCATGTAGGAAATCCGGCATCACCAATTCTTGTTCTTCCAAGCCGCAAAAGCAAATATAAACCCCCAAGGACATAGGAAATCGTGAATATCATAATCTACAGACGAGCAGAGAAGCTGGTCTGGGCACTCTGGCCGTAAGCGCTCTTCTCGGGCTGGTAGAAGGGTAGAGATGTAACGGTGGCCTGGATGCGCTTGCCAAAGTACTCAATCTCAACCTTGTCGCCTTCGATGACTTCCTTGGGGAGATAGGCGTAGGCGATGGGCTTACGGATGCTGTAGCCAAATGAAGCGCTGGTCACGTACCCTGATGCTCGGCCCTTGACGAACACGGGCTCTTTGCCGAGGACGACAGACTTGCCGTCATCGATGGTAAGACCACGGAGTTTGCGAGATACCTTCTCGGTGGATCGGCCCTTGAGGGCGTTGTAACCAGTGTAGCCATCCTTGCCAGGCTGAAGAGCAAAGTCAAGCCCAGCCTCGTAGGGATCATACTCAGTGGTCATGTCAATACCCCATGAGCGGAAACCCTTCTCCATGCGGAGAGCGTTGAAGGTGCTTCGGCCAGCAGCGATGACTCCGTAAGGCTGGCCTCCCTGCCATAGAGCATCCCATAGTCGCAGACCGTTATCAGCGCTCGTGTAGATCTCCCAGCCCTCCTCGCCGATGTATGAGAATCGAGTAGCAATAACGGGAATGCCAGAGATCTCAGCCTTCTTGACGGTGAGGTAAGGGAAGGCTCGGTCGGAGAAGTCGTCCTTGCTGACGAGCTTGATGAGGTCCTTTGATCGGGGTCCCCAAACTCCAACGGCGGCCAGACCACCGGTAATGTCGCGAACCTGGACGGCTCTGTGAGGGCTGGCCTTGGTCTGGACCTTGGCCTCGCGGGTGAAGTAGTGCAAATCGACAGGGCCGTTGACACCAAGGTGGAACAAATCCTCACCAAGTCTAGCGACGAAGATATCACTCTTGATACCACCGTGGCTATCCAACAACAGGGTGAATGTGACGTTACCAACCTTACCAGCAACATTACCAGTCGTCAAGCGCTGCAACAACTCAGCAGCACCGGGACCCGTGACCTCCAGTCTTCGAATAGGAGTCTGATCGTACAAAGCAACAGCAGTTCGTGTCTTCCAGGCCTCAACCGCAGAGACCTCAGAGTAGTACCTAGATGACCAAGCATCTCTCTCAACAGGCTTCCAAGCATCAGGCAGGTCCTTGAGAAGCTTCTCGTTGGATGAGAAGTAGTGAGGTCGCTCCCAGCCGCCAGCCTCGAGGAAATAGGCGCCAAGTTCTTGCTGGCGCTGGTGGAATGGGCTGACACGGAGGTTGCGGGGCGACTCCTTGGGCTGGAGAGGGTGAAGAATGTCGTAGACCTCGACGAACTGTGTGGATGAAGTCTCGGCGACGTAAGCGGGGGAAAGCTGGATCTGCTCAAAGCGGGCGATATCGCATTCGGAGAGGTCGATCTCAGATCGTCCTGTGGTAAGAAGCTGGGCAAGGGCTTTGGCGACACCAGCGGATTGTGTGACCCAGACAGCCTCAGCAACGTAGAAGTTGTCGAAGTTGGGGGCCTGGCCGACGAGAGGACCACCGTCAGGAGTGAAAGACATGATACCGTTGAAGCCGTGGTCAATCTCTGTCTCCCGGAGAGCGGGAAGGATTTCCTTTGACAGCTCCCAACCAGGAGCAAAGTCCTTGGCAGTGAATTGGAGGCTGGAAGGCATGTTCTTCGCATCGACATACTTGGGGGTCTCGCCTAGCGAGGCTGCAACAACGGGCATTGGGCGATGGCCGTAGAATCCAATACCGTAGTGGTCGCCGTGCTCACGGTAGTAAAGATCCTGATCCTGGTGACGAAGGATAGGCAGTTGAGCGCCGTTGGGTTCCTCGTTCTTACCCTTCTGGCTGGGAACTGAAGTTGTGTGGACATATTGGTGAGCCATTGGTGTCAGGGGAACAGGCAGGCCAACCATGGCTCCGACCTCAACACCCCAGAAACCAGCGCATGAAATGATGATATCAGCCTCGTAAGTTCCGTTCTTAGTGTGAACGGCTGAAACGTGGCCGTCGGCGTGGTCAATGGATGTAACCACTGTTGAGCCGTGATACTTGACACCAGCCGCTCGTGTTCGCTCAATGAGTTTTGCTTGGGCGTCTCGCGCAAGTGCAAGACCATCGGAGGGGATATGAAGTCCACCAAGGACCTTCTCCTTGTTTAGCAGAGGATATATCTCAAGGCACTTCTCAGGGCTGATGAGATGAGCCTCAACACCATAGGAATAAGCATATCCCCTTTTTCTCTTAAGTTCCTCCAGGCGTGCAGGGGTAGTGGCGATCTCCAGACCGCCGACTTGGTTGAACGAGTTTAGTGATAGTAACTTCTCAACTGTGTATGTGGCCATCTTTGTGAGTGTCTTTGATGTGTTTGTCTGGAATACCAGGCCTGGAGCGTGAGAGGTTGAGCCACCAGGCATGTCCAGAGGTCCCTGGTCGAGGACCGTAATGTCGGTCCATCCTCGAGCAATCAGCTCATCAGCAACATTGACGCCGACAATGCCAGCGCCAATGATCAGAACCCGCGGTGAGGGAGCCATTGCTGTCTGTGTATGATGCGAGGTACTGGTGAGAATGATGGAAGAGAAGAGAGATGGTTTCTAACACAACAGCTTCTATTGGCAAAGAACAAAGGTTCTAGTCAAAATATATCTTTCTATCAGCAATCTACGACTCCGCACTACTCCTCACCAAGATCATCGTCCAAAGTATCTTGTCACTATGTCATGGTTACGATAAGGCAACTCAGATGAGAGCCTCCGGTTGCGGGAGCGCTCACGTGATCGGTGTTGGCGATATGAGGCGCCGTGGTGGAGGGCGTGTGTTTATGTGTTTGGTGGTTTCTGGTCTGGCATGCGGGGGAGCAGAGATAACGAGCCAGTCTAGATCTATTTTGGTCCTGTATCGCATATTGACCGGGCATCAAGTGCCGGTCAACAAGAGCCCGTGCCGGGATGATAGGATAGTACCCATGATAACGTACCGAGATATGAAAGAGATTCACGCGATGTCGGATCTTGCATTACAGCGACAACGGACACTAGAAGTAAGACCCTGAACCTCTGAAGGTCAAGGTACGGATGGCCACTGACAGTTACGGTAGACGCTCGGTTGGGGTTGCGCAGGAAGACGAGACAGGGATGGCTGGGGAATGGGTGAATCAGCTGGACCGGCACAGACTGCTAAGAGCAAAGGCTATTTTTGCCCTTGCAAGCAAAAAGAAAAACACCGCGAGTCTCTGGTCATGGGACCTTTTGCGGGAAAGTCACATTTCACGATGGCTTCACTTTGAGCCTGGGGGCTGAGAGCTCGCTGGCAGAGACCCCCATGCCCTTCCATCCCTGCAAGTTTAGTTTTAGGTTACGGATACACCAATTGCGAATGACACGAAGCCTATGCTCCCGTGGGAATTATTCTGAGTACTGTTGGTCATTCTGATTTGTGATGCTAGTTTTGGTGTTGCTTTGGTGGTTTTCCCCCTCCATAGTCAGGCTCTGGTTAACCCAATCGAGAGTACCATGGCATGGATGCCAATTGAGTTGATGATGGTTGGTTTGATGGCGGGGAAATAACCGGTAATAATTTGACCACCAAACGGCGCAAAGTTTATTGTTCAAAGTCGATGATCATCTCCAAGAAGCTTAGAGTGGCTATTGTGGCAGAAGAACATGGTTCATTGTTGCCAGGCACGTTGAATCCCATGATCTCCCATTGGCCTATTAAGATTTCCATGCTAAGACGGTGATTGATGGCCCTGGAATTGAGTCTCATTTCCCCAGTGCCCTTCACCGCAAGCGAGCATAACGTCCAAGTGGCAATTGGGCCTATGAGTGAACACCACCATTTGTCACAAAAATTGCACTACTGATGGCGTTCGGATACGAATATCCCCGCCAAACGCCAATGTCGTGGCACCCTCGCTCTTGTCTCGTCTTGTGGAGCGGTCTGGGAGTCGAAACGACTCGAAACGACTCAAGCTTTCTCACGGGAACATTCTGATGTGCATTACGCGAGGAAGCTAAACTAAACACCAAAAACCGTGCATCACGAAGAAAATCTAGACTGTCCAGCTGACCCGCCCCCCTCACTGAGTGTAAACCAGTCCCCTAATACCGCTAGCACTGTAGGTTCCTCCCCCGCGTCTGCTGTACCCTGGCCCTGGCCTGGCCTGGTCAAAGCCAAAGCCAAAGCCAAAGCAAGCTATACCCCGACTTCCCCGGAAAATGAACATTCTCATTCTCCGTACCCCAGATGGAGAGACCGTGTGTAGGCGCCCGGTTTCATCGGGCTCCGCCTGTTGACACATAGAAACCTCGGGGAAGCTTACTTTTTTGTGTCGTTGGAGGCACGGTCTCGTCCAAGCGCCACCCTAGACACCTTTCCATCCAGTCCCAAAACTCTGCACGACTCACTTTAAACTAGGGATGGACACGCTGTGCATATCTAGCGTCATCTCCATCTCCGGCAACCTTGTACCTTTCTTTTGCTCCCCCGCACGCATGGATCCTAAGACTTACCTTACCTTTGTCTTCCCCAGAAAATTCTGCTCCTCCCCGGTTTCGGCTACCCCGGCCCCCTCCAAATCGAGAGGTTCATCGGAGAGCCGGTCTCCGGACGAAGTCTGGAGGTGAGCTCCGCAGCATGACGCTTTGTTGGAGCGTCCTTGGCAGTGGTGGAGATGGTGATGGTGATGGTGACAGAAGAGAAGGAAATGCAACTCCGCCTTGCTTCAATGTCGCTAGATGTGGATATTTGGAGAGAAGGATCCGGCAGCAAGGCACAGTCAGTTACTACCCTTACATACAGTACACGTAACTATGACAAGGAAGACTCGCTCATCATGCATGGAATGACGGGAGAAGCCAAGGTAGCAAGCAGGGTAGGAAGGTAGTATGTGTGCCCAGTCTTCTAGACGCTCCGATTAAGCAAGAGAATAATTCTATCTGTACAGATCCCCACTGACGTACTGTAGCCGTTTTACCCAACCCAAGCAAGCTTCGTCATTACCGTACCAAAACTCCTAATCCTAAAAGTGATTAAACATGATATTACTAAAATTTTCGCCCTCCCACCAAGCAGGCCCTCTATTCTCGCTAAGCGCAGGTTGGGGGTCATCGCACCCCATGTCGGCGATGTTGACAAACTGCGACGAGTCCGCGTAGAGCCAAGGTGTAGTGCACAGCGTTAGATCACCGTCTACGGGAATTTCGTCGTAGACAGTGTCGCGCGCTGAGTCTGGACCCTGCGACGATAGCGGGCCTGGCTTGAAAGATAGCGTTGGGGCCTCTTGGCCGCCGTCTGCAGTGTTGATAGTGATCTCCGGTGCGCTAGCAACGATGATTTCAAGGGTGATGTTCTCGTTGGCGTCCTCGTTAACGGGGTTGGGAACCAGAGATTGGTTGAGAAGACCAGCTGATGGCAGCTCGTGAGAGTCTGCGACGGTGTTGAACTGGAGAATCTTCCACATGAGAGGAACGCTAAGGTAGATCTTGGAGGGCATCCAGTCTTCAACGTCCATGCTATCAGATGTACCTGCGGCGATGCGCGTCATCTTGTCCAGATTGCGGTCCTGTAGATTCTTAGCGCAAGTTCAATTGACAGACAGTAGAGGGAATACATACCAATGCTCTGCAGGCTGCAGAAGTAGGCAAAAAGTTCTTCAAGAACCGCCTACACTTGGCAAAGTCCGTGTTAGACTTGTGCTTTAATCGCGCCGCAGCAGCGCAGCAGTAGTAAAGGTGCACCGTCGCCGCAATAGCAGCGACATGACCGAAGAAAGGATCGGCAAGTGGCACTTGCTTGTCAACGACCATGTCGATCATTCGAACGATCCATGTTGAATGCAGCAACGCCAATTCTGAAGATCGTCGCCAAAATGTGTTTGGGATGGCCAGGTTGGGGTTGTGCTGCGCTCCAACGATGTAGAGGAAAGGATGGTTGAGGACAGTGGGAATGACGTGGTATGTGAATTGCTCCTTCAGCCACGGCGCCCAGTAATCGCGATGCATCTTCAAGTCCTCAACTTTGCGCTCGTAGAATTTGACTGTGTCGTAGCGATGGCACATGGGTATTCTATTCTCCGTCTCCATAAAGTCGGCGAGGACTTTGGCGTACATTGAGTCGTGTCGCCAGGGCTCCTTGATGTTGTTGTGCGCGCAATCAGAGACATATTTTCTCACTTGACTCCAGACCCATCCCAGATGAACGCTGGTGTTCCAGATACCAGGCTCATTCTGATGTTGGCAGCCAAGGTCGTCTCGGGGAAGAGTCGGGGCTCTGGGATCGTGCTCTGGTGGAGGGCCTCGAGTGGTGGAGTACGAGGGCCGCCAGATCTCTGTTGGTACGCTCAAAAGACCTTCTTGCCGACCGTAAGACTGCTCAAGCATTTGCAGACTCCAAAATAGCCTCTTCTTGCGATCCGACATGGGGTCTTCCATGCCGTAAACGGACTCAACGTCCAGCATTGCGGAGCGACATAATTGATGCGCAAGGCCAAGGTGGAATTGACCGAGGTGGACATTTCCATCTGTGATTGTTAGTACATGCGTCGCAAAAAAAAAAAAACATCAAGTATAGCGTACCAATAAATGAAGAATACGAGAGGAGACAAAGACTCTCAAGCGTCGCAAGATCCACCGTGCCGTTGGCGATCCTCAGCATGATAAGGCTCTTAGCGTTGTTGGCATACAGCTTAGCCTGGTCCGCATTTTCAGAGAATCGCAAGGTCAAGGCAAGAATGCTACAGGCGAGCTCATCATGCATAGACCCAAAATCTCTAACCTCATCGCGCTCAAAACACCATATGGGCTGTCGGTGGCAGTACTCAAAGTACAGAGTGATGCCTACAGCGATATCGGAATGGCTCGGTCGCAGCGACGAGTTTTCGGATTCGGACTTGACGGAGGGATGGCTGGTGGGATAGCTGTGCTCGCGGGTGTTGCGCACGCCAGAGTATGACTTTTCAGAGGTGTCTGTTGTCTCTTCGAGGGCAGAGTCAAGTTGTTGTTGCTGCTGCTGTTGCTGTTGTTGGTGGTGTTGGTTCTGTTGTTGTTTTTGCTGTGACGCAGGCCTAAAACACCAAGTTAGCGGACCCCCCTCACTTGGAGATGGCAGTCAAAGGGAGAAACATACAGGTTTCCGTTGAGCAAAAAGTCAAGCTTCTCTTCCAAATGAGCCAGTCTCTCCTCCTAATCAATGGTCAAGATTGTCTTCTTTTTATTTTGCCGTGTGCAAAAGCATGCACAACGTACCGAAGGGCCGCTCTGGGAGGGCCTGATTGCCGGGGGGTATGAGCACGACTGTTTAAGGCGGACACAGCTTGAGCATGCTGGCTTCTCGCCTGGGCAACGGGTCTTCTTTCGTCTAATTATCGTATATTAGTACAGCTGTGACAGACGCGATAATATCGCAGTGTGTGTGATTTCCAACCTGCAAGTCAGACAGGCGTGGTGAGAGCGTCGTCTGCCGCGGGTGCTGGTGGGAGGATTGTTGCTGCCGCCGTTTGTGTTTTCCTCGCCGGGAGACATTGATGATCTCGACATTTTTATTTGTGATAACAATATTTGAGGCACGGGGAAAAGAAAGAGCAAGGGAAGAATTGTCCCAGCGACAAGAATATTAAAAAATTGGTGAGATGGATGGCGTCGAGTTGCTGAACCTTGTTCGGCGACAAAAGGGGCCTGCTTCCACTAAATACCCTTGGACGCCAGAACATTTTGGCATCTAGGTACCTACCTACCTACAGTGCAGTTGAGTTCTAGTTACCTTACAGTTACTGTTACAAACCCCGCACTGCCTACTGGCTAACTTTTACTCGCTCGTTGGTCCTTGCGTTGCTGATAACGCGGGGTTTGGCTAGGGACCGGCCTGTTGCTAGGCTTGCTAGACTTGCCAGGGAGGCTAATGTGATGCGCAATGTCTGAAAGGACAAGGGGGGGTGGATAATGTGACTCTGGGACTCCCCGTCAGAGAGATGAGGCCCACTGAGAGGGAGACACAGCACAGAGGCTGCAGCGCACCAAAACGCAGCAGAGCGTGGGATGGATATTCTTTCATCAGTGTAGGTAGTGTAGCACTGTCCTTTGCTGTTGTCTTCCATCGCTCCCGCTCTATCTATTGAGTCATGCTCCCAATACAGACAAGGTGAAAACTCTTCACACCGTAGATGTCCCTATCTTCGCTCGTCCATTCGGTCATACCGCTCGTTATCTACCGCTACCAACACTACCGACACAGACAAGGCGAGACATCCATGTCAGCTGCACCCACCTTCTATCAGAGCTTCCAGAAATACCTATCTCTGCTCTCTGCCTCACCGAGACACACCTCGTTTTGCCTCCGACTAACGGAGATCCATCGGGAAGAGATAACGCACAGTGGATCAATGATCACCTACTAGCCCGGGGTGTCAGATAAGAGTGGGGATGAGGAGAAGCACCTCGAGATAAACTTGCCAACTGGGCAATTGTACTGCATTTTACTCCGACAACGCACTTAAGCATCTGCTTGGCAGAGCACACACTGCATCGTACAGCTTGGCAAAGGCGATCACGGAACGGCTCGACAGGTCATGGTAGTAAAAAGATTCTCAATTCGTTCATTATGCTCGTAATTATGCCGTGAAACGCCCAATCACATCTCGACTAATCCCTGGCTGTCTCTCCCCGCAGTCCGTCAGCGTGTTCCCCTCAGAGGATGCGACAGCGACTGTTCCATTCAAGTTTATGTCCTTCCATCCTTCTTCTTTTGGTGCTTCTATTATGTGATGCTACTCTAATCTAAAGTCTAGCCGCAGGGTCAAGCAGGTCCCTCATCTCCGAGTTGGGGAACTCGCAGTTGAGCGCTGAATCGGGACGCTCTCTGTCCCAAGCCCACTTCTCCTTGAGCTCAGGCTCCAGCTTGTCCTCGAGCATCTGCACAACGTACTTGCCCAGCACAGGGAAGAACTTGTATCCGTGGAACGAGCCGCATGTTGCGACGTACAGGCCTTGGGCCCCTGCGTGCGGAGAGATAATGAAATCTCCACTAGAAGTGAATGCGTCCCTGTTTCATTCGGGGTCAGTCGGTCTTTTCTCGTCGTCATCAGTGGGGTTTGGGGGGGTTACATACCAGCAGATGCGGTGCTTCTCGTACTTCCAGTGCGCACCCTTGCTGCCAAAGAACAGACGGTTGGCATCGTCGATGTCTTCCTTGAGCTTCGTGGGGACCTTCCACTGAGCGTAGTCCTTCTCATCAGGGGGTGCAGACACGACACGGCCTGGGAGGACTTGACGGTGGTTGCTGAAGATGTTGCGACCCCACCACTTGATCTCACGATCCGGTGTAGGAGGAAGACTTCCGATGAAGGGAGACTCTGCGGCTAGCATTAGCTCGTGTTCTAGAAAACGTCACCCGGGAATTAACTCACTGTGCTTGTAGGTATATCCTTGGAAGCCAACTGGCATGTCTTTCATCTTGGCGAATGACTGGTCATCAAGGGTGACCATGCCGGTAGTGATACCAGCAGCTGTGATGCGATCACCGGATCGGAGATCAGGCATATTGTGACGTGCAGCACTGTATTCTAGAAGCTTGGCTGTGAAGGCTCCAGTGGACAGGATGACAGTGTCGGCCGAGATGATCTCTCCCTTGGCCGTTTGGATGCCTGTGGCGCGGCCGTTGTCAATCTGCACAGTAGCCACATCGGCAACGACGTACTTGACGCCAAGCTTCATAGCCTCGCGCGTCACAGCACGCAGAGAGTCCCCAGCCGCGCCCCAGCCACTGTTTCTGTTGACAAGGACCTCCTTGGCACCAGTGTAGTCAGCCTCCTCGTAGAGACCGCCATACAGCTTCTTAGCCTCCTCAATGGAATAGACCTGGATATCCGAAGCACGACCAAGCTTCTTGTAATTGTTGACGACGTCCTGAGCGTAGTCGCTGCGGCACACCCAGAAGACACCAGCCTTGTGAAAGTGAGGCATCCAGAGAGGGTCTGACTCGAAGATATCCTGTGCCTCGAGAGCGAGACGGCAGTAGATGAGATCATCGTAGTCAGCACGCACAACCTTGTTCCAATCCCAAGATGCAGCTACACGGTTGTCACCGTCATAGGGATCTCTGTCGACAATTGTAACGGAGGCATTGGGGTACTTCTGGATGAGCTGGTAGGCGGTGGAGACGCCAAAGACACCAGCTCCCACGATGAGGTACGATTGAGAGGCCATTGTAAATGGTGTGATGCTATTGGCAGACAGACAAGAATGGAGAAGAGCTGGTCTGTCAACAGAATAAGAGAGAAGACGGATAACCACCAAGTGAATTGAATTGAAGCTTCATTTCACCTCGCCCATTGGGCCTTTTATCACCCCGCGTTGGAGAGCATGCCGGTCTCGGTGGCCACCGTATTCCGGAGGTCTCTCACCAAAAGTCATTTTCCGGCTTGGATCTGGAATTCCGGAGCTGAGAGCCGGAGTCCGGGTATGGGGTAGAGAGGAATCCGATCACGTGAGCGTTGTTATCTTGGAGTTTATTTTTGGAGATGATTGTGAAGTCGCGATAACTTCATGTTGGAGAGTTAAATCGTACGATGGTACGATGGAAGGAATTAGGCTGGATCAGATGATTGATTTTGGAAAGGAAGTTTGGATGGATGTCTTGGTGCTTCCGCATTGACCATCGCTCTGCATAGCATCTCGACGCCGCCCTTCATCTCCGCCTCCCTTGGCTCGGTCGGTCTGTCTCTTGGTGACAGTCCGTTGTCCATATCATCAGGTCTTGGCAGGCATCCTATCCCATCCCATCCCCCCTCTTATCCCATAATCACCTGGTGACTATATCAACGGCATGAAGTTATCCACGCCTACGTTCCAGCCTCCCAAACCTTTCATGTACGAGTTGCCGGCCAGATCCCGCAATAGGTAAAGTCTTATCTCCATCTTTTGGTTTGGTCTCCCTTGGCTCCAGTTCCCTCGCTCCCCCGCATTTCTTCTCCATATCGGTAAGTACCCACGGCTCACGGAGATCATTGATATCATTAGCTACGCTTGTTTCTCCGCACGCAGAGATAACGCGTGTCTCTACTTTATTTATGGATTAGCTTCATGCACAATTTGCACTCGACTACCCCAATCGGCATCACCCATGACAAGGGTTAGTCATTGCACTACGCTACCAAGCGAAGCAAACCTAAGCAAAGCATCCCAAGATACACACTAATTGGGCCTCCAACACTTATCTCTTCCTCTCCCAATCAATGCCTCACACCATCTCTCGGATGGTCCGTGTCCGTAGTAAAGTGAGGCGGCTACAAGCTAAAACAACTAAACACTCCTAATCTGTCCAGATACCGCTGCAGCTCTTGCTTATCTGTATGCAGTTTGGTCCACTTCCCCATGTCCAAGGGCCCAAAGTCCATAGTGGTCTCGATGTCTTTGCTTTGCTGGCTGGCGTGGCAATGCCGGCACTCGTCATCTCTACCCCAGAGTTAGACAGATAGATACAGTACCAGAGAGAGGCCCAGGCACCAACACATGGCCAATGCTACACTGCGTCGCGTCCTTAGCGCCTCTCATCCTATCATTTGACCATCTCGATATCAGGGGTTGAAGCCATCGTGATGTGACACGACCGGTCAACAATGCCGTCTTGTGTTATCTACACCCAACCCCGGAGTGTAGACCGTGCGTGTCCATCCCCCACGTGTATCGCGAATGGCTTCGAGAAGCTGTCGTGATCATGCAGCATTCTCGAAATGGAGGATTCTGCCGATGTCGCTCTATTTTCAGGATCCTGGTTTTATCTCGAACTTCTTCATGGGCGGCTAACGGCAGATCTTGCAGCGACACCTTGATCCAAGCAAAGATGCTCCAAGACTTGTTCCATGACAAGCGTTTCGCTCACTTCCTTGCAACTTCTAGCGGGTTTCCGTTGACTTACGTAGATAGGAAGGAGAGCGACAAGCGCCGGTACCTAGATCTAGAATGCTTCATTGCAGGGTAAGAGTTGACGAAGATCAATGCAAGGCTCATCTCGCTTGCACTATCCGTATCTCAGGCCCTAGATGGGACATTATCTTATCGAAAGTCTTGCAATCTTGAAGTTATAGGGTAGGAATCGAGATTTTCTGTCGATTCTTTGCGATTGACTACCATGGTACAAATGTTAGTAGTAGTCTGTGTAGTCTTCGTGGCCTGTAAAGCTTACCTTTGAAATGCACCGCATCTTAGAACACACAACGTTTGGCAAACCTCTTGTATAGTGATTCTTAGGTATTGAAGCGGGAGTAAAGCAGGTTTGGGTGATGAACAGGAGAACACTGGTATATACAATGAGTTGTAGGTCACGTCTATGAGAATCCATTGGCCCAAAACAGCACAATACCTCTCTATCGTCTCACAACATACGACTCTGAGCGCTCTGTCGTACGATCTTCATATTCATTACGTCTTGTGAGACGTGAGAATTGCCAACTTTGCCAAGGTTCATGCCTTGATGTTGAAAATTTTTCAACCAGAATAAGTCACTATTCAGAGAGCGCCTCGCAGATTGAACCATTTTGATGTCACTACGAGATAGAAAACGGACGATTATGAACCAAAAGTCATACGTAGTCATACGATCTCATATGTATTTTTTCTGCTTTTTTTTTGAGGCCCGTGGGCGGCTGTTTCTGTATTAAAACCAAGGTTGCCGTTCTCACGGTGAAGCCTGGATAGCCAATTTTACGCACACAACTCATTTCCGGGCCCAAACTCCTACCGAAATTCACATCCCATGTCAAAAACAACTTCAACAAGCTCAGAGGGAACAATGTCGAGCGAAAAATCGTCAAAGTGTCTGGGGATCCCTTGACTCCCCATGGGGAGAATTGCCCGGCGACCCCATACACGAGCCATCGGTTGATCTTACCATGAAATATTTCCCGTGATGGAGTTTTGAATCCATTATTTTCTGGAGTCGGTCCAGACCTTGGATACTGGGTTAGCTCACGACTTAACCTAATCGCTTGGCCCGACCCCGGACTCGCCGGCACAGACCAACCATTTCCCACGCTTAAACATTTCAACTCTCGCCTAAACTTGCTTCTCCAACAATAATCCCTCTAACAGAAAGAACCTAAACGACCTCTTATCGATTTTCTGCGGTCATGTATCAGCAATTGCAATCAGGCGTCTCCGCCGTCTCCATTTTGACGTCGAGCGTTGCAGCGAAGGACGAAGTTGTTACGAAATCGCAGCGTCCGTATGACCATTGAAGCGGTCATTGCTCCGGCATTTGAATTCCATGGCGACAGGCAAATTAATGCAGACATGCACCAGAGATTCGCCAGCCCCGATCAGGTGCTCGGCTGCACTTACACCGAATTCAATTTCAGCCCTGCTGAGCTCAGCTGAGCTTCTGGAAAGGTCAACAACAAGCAAGTTGAACCGAATTACTCCAAAACTCCAAGCTCGTAACTCCGATAAGGAATTGCCGGTTTCTAGAAATTCATGATCTTCAGCGTTAAATCCTTCCTCCAACGTCTGGGCATCTGCAGGTCCGGAACGGCCTGATTGCAACATCACCAAGACACGGAGGTGGTTGACGTGGGGGACACGATACTATACAGACAGTGGCGTAGGAACACGATCCTAATCGAGAATCGTGAAGTCTTACACTAGAGGCCGTCATTGATGACCCTGGAGGGTCTAATTGAGGCCGGACATGGCTTGTTCAGAGGGGTGTAATATTGCTAGTCGGGCCCCAAAGATAGCATACCCGATCATGTGACCGGTCGCCAACACCGGCGTCGAGGCCACCTGATTGCAGCAACAACTCAATCTATCGAGATGAGACGGTGTTGGGTATCAGGTGGCAAGGGCGTGGTTGTGTATTGGCGATAGAGTATGGACACGCCCTCTAGAATTAGCTTCAGATGTGCCAGATGCACCAGATGCAAAGAAGTATTTAGAAGACGTCTAGTTCCAACCTCAAACGGAAATTATCATCACCATCAAACACTACTCTACCAAGCAAACAAAGCTTCTATATAAGACTTCGAGTCCTTATCACTCGACTTCACTTCTACTCTCTTATCTTCACCAAGATATCCAACTCCTCTTCCTCCTCTTCTCTCTTACACACAAACACATTCACAATGGCCCTTTCATTCTTGAAACGCAACCTCGGCCTCGGTGGCTCTGCTGCTGCCCCTGCCTGCCCTACTACCCCTGAGAAGAGCGCCGTTCGTGCCCTTCCCGCTTCATGGTACACCTCAGTTGAGATGTACGAGCTTGAGAAGCGAGCCATCTTCTCCAAGAAGTGGCTCCTCACCACTCACCAGGCCCGCGTCCCCAAGGCCGGTGACTGGCTCAAGTATGAGATGGCCAACTTTGAGTTTGTCATTGCCCGCGATGAGAACGGCAGCATCAACGCTTTCCACAACATCACCCGCTTCGGTGCTTTCCCCATTGTCGCTCCTGAGCAGGGTGACCACGGTGATGCCTCCACTGGCTTTGATCAGACCCAGAACGGTCTTCTCCCCATCCACGTCAAGGTTGATGCCCGTGGCTTCATCTGGATCAACATGGACGGCGCCAAGACCCCTGAGGTTGCCTGGGAGGATGACTTTGACAACCTTGACGAGCATGAGCGCTTCTCTTACTACAACTTTGACGACTACAACTTCGACCACGTCTGGGAGATGGAGGGTGACTACAACTGGAAGATCCTTGCCGACAACTACAACGAGTGCTACCACTGCAAGGTCGCTCACCCCGATATTCCCACCATCGCCGACCTCAACTCATACTGGGTCGAGACACAGAAGTCTTACATCCAGCACTTCGGTGCCCAGCGACAGGACCAGATTGACCGCGGATTCCGCATTGCTGTCACCTACTACCTCCCCAATGCCTCCACCAACATCTCCCCTCACTTCTTCATGATCCAGCGCTTCGTTCCTCACAGCCCCAGCCGCTCCACCATGCGCTACGAGTTCTTCCGCAACAAGAACTCGAGCGACGAGGACTTCAACCTCATCACTGAGCTCTACAAGCGTGTCATGTCCGAGGACAAGTACCTCTGCGCCAACGCCCAGAAGAACGTCAACGCCGGTGTCTTCATCAACGGCGAGATGCACCCCGAGATGGAGCAGGGCCCTCTCTTCTTCCAGCAGAACATCCGCGAGCAGCTCCAGGCTCACCACAAGAAGGAGCAGGAGCTTGGCCGCGAGATCTGGCCCGCTCAGCAGGAGGCCCCCCAGACTGCCATCAACCCCAAGGTCACAGGCGAGCTCAACTACTCGTCGGGCATTGACTACCGGCCCGCAAAGAAGGCTATTGTTGTTTAAATTTGGCATATCATATCACAGACATGATTTCATTGGGAGGATTTTACAAGATAAAAGCGAGTTTTGTTTTTTTTACCAAGATTGCATTTGATTTACGAAAGATTATGACCTGGCAGATGCATAATAAGATAAACTTAGCATACTGCAACATTTCTTAGATAGAAATTGAGAACCTTTACTTTAGAAGCTTATTCATTGTGCCTACCATCGTGACTTGTTCTGGTGATGTGATCAAATAAACAAGCGGTGAGCTTTCGGTCAAGATAGCAAGCTTCACCTCACTCGCCGAATGTACAGCAAATGATAAGGCTCGCCTTGAGATGGTGTGAGGCTGAAAGCGGACCTGAACACCGATAAGCCGGCATCCGATCGACAGAGGCCGTCCATTGTTGCTGCACACCCCGGACAAGAATGTCCTTGCTTGATGACCGAAAGCTTAAATCGAGATTGTCTCAGCTCCCAGTTGGAGACAAGATAACCCCTCACCGTCACCGTTACGATAGACCAATCAGTCTACACCCTTTTCTTGCACTGCGTGAACCCCCGTTTCGCTTCGTGTTGGAATTCTTGTGTGGAGCGCTAGCAATGCATGATTTGTTGGGATGTTTCCCCCCGAAGACGCTGCTGTGCTGTTCTGTGCCTGATTACCGTGAGTTGGTGGCTCTGAGATAGGACACCACCACTCGCTAGCTCTGCCAACAAATAATGCGCTAGTAATGCCTACGTCGTCTTCCAGCCTTTCCACGTCACCAATTGATGTCAATTCGACGGTGACTTTCCATCATTCAAAATTTAGCCTGTCATACCCGACTATCGTGAGCCTCGTTTCAATCGAGCAAGGAGACTATCATGTCATCGCTAGTCATAAGCCGCCTGAAGGAGGCCAGTGCCAAATATCCAAGGCCCCGGAAATCGGCATGCGTAATCGTATGTGATATAGAGCTAGAGAAAAGTAATTCTACATCCTTCATTGTACCATTGTCCACAGAAATGCCCAGTATGGCGCCTGCACCTTAAAATAGGCACGAGATGCGACTCATCAAAACCCTCCATGGCAGGCAAACAATAATTGGTATGTCAATTCTCTGGGGTTGGCCCGCATGACAAGATATCCTGTGTTGTCGTCGCCACAAAATTGAGATACTCTCTGTCTTCTGACCCATCGTGTAGCCCGACTTATTGTCCCCCCTCAAGTTGGATAAAACTTCGAAGAATTTTACACAACCACCAAGTTCATGATTCCATCCTTGCCTGTCACAGAACTTTAAACATGGGTGGCGAACCGGGGACTCGGGCCGGCCTACATTGGCTGCGTAGATCACAAGACTTTGAGGGCACATGACAACCGCCACGATACTATCGTTGGAGATTCCCCAACTCCAAATCGCTTTGCAGAAAATTCAAGATGAAGCAGAGCTACAGACGTACAGTACCATTGGCTCTGCCACTTTTCGTCGGCTGGATGGTTAATCCCAAGGTTGAAGATGCCTACCAACTGGGTATCTAAGCATGTCCGAGTTTGGATCTTGGAGTTTTTGTATTGGGAATGGTGGCAGTCCCTTTTCGAATAAGGGACGAAGCCTGCAATATGGATAGCATGTTTTATGAGCTCGCTGGTTACTTTCTTCTAGACTTGGGAATATGATCCTATAGAGAACCCTGGAAAGGAGCTCTTGGTATTGTAACCCCCAAGTATCACTTTCCGGATTCTCTCTTGATATCTATCGTGCAATTTAATTTGTTCCAATGGGAGGGATTCCTTACTCACTAATTCACGCCAAGGCCCATTGGAAGTCTATGATTCGTCGTTTCCAATCTGTCAACTCATTTTGGCTAGATGAGGCATAGATCGTATGGCGTATTCGATGAACATAGGTGTTAATCAACGAATCATGTGTAAGTTATCAAACAATATAAAGTCCCTTTCTGCCGAGATTATCATGTAAGAGTGAAACATATGTAGTTATTATCTCGCAACGATTACCGTCAAGACGAAACCATCAACCTGAGACGGGATTCATTTGCTGGAAAAGCTGACAGCCTTATCTGATCTGAGATCAGTCAAAGTCACATTCCTCGTCGCGTAATTCGCTTACATAGGAAACTTACAGGATTTTGCAATATAAATACTAAAGTTATGATCTAGTTTGCTATTGCTAGACGGGCTAGATGTTTACCATGGCATGATTTTGGGCTTTGCTCTTAAAGGGGCCCTCGTTTGACTGCCGCGTTTGGCTCAACGGCTCCTGAACCGACGGGTACCGACATGAGTTTGTGCAGTAGTACGGGCTATGGTTCATTGTAATGCATCAATCAGCCCTAGTATGATTGCAAGTTACGATGTATCATAGAAACTACCGATGTTCTCATAAGTTACTGAGATACGTAGCATACTCTTCAATACAGCATGGAATCTAACATGGAGCCTGTTCAAATATTCCTGCCACAAGAAATTGTTATTATTTACTATATTCAATATAGAAATATCATTCTTGCCAGCGTATGAAAAACTTGTTCGTGGACTTGGTGTAATCTGTTTGCGTGCTCTTGGCCATCAATCACGCCACTGGAATATCGATTCCTACAGAGCTATTCTCGACGGTTATGTTATATGCAACATTGTTTGTAATATATGTTCTTATATATCAGGTATGATTTAACCGAATTGATAAGAAACTGATAAACAATAAATAATAAACAATAAACAATATCCCGGCTTTTGCCGATACATGTGGCGTTCGGCTGGGCAACATAAGAAATTGGCTTCATTTCCCCTCGCCTGGCTACCCCTGCCCATAGTAAGATGTGTAAGATGCTATTTCGGGAGCTGCAGAATCTGACGTGCTCAACCAGTGAGATCGCGCATGAACGCGTAACGTCAATTAACTCAACACGATCTGATCTGATCTGATCTTCACGTGCACGTCCAACTTCTTCATCAAAAACAACATCGCTTATCGGAATATTCTCATGGCATTTCTCAGCGACTTCTAGGACGTTATTTTCATCACTTCTTGTCGCTATTTATTTATATTTAGGCTGTTTTCTTCTCAAAGTCATATTATCAGATGCCTCAAAACATTCGACGTGTCGCTGTTATCGGCGCCGGCCCAGCCGGTGCCATTGCGACTGATGCTCTAGTCAAAGAGGGCACTTTCGATACAATTCGTGTTTTTGAACGTAAAGCTGGCGTAGGAGGGGCATGGTAAGCGATATTCGTCTTCATGAAAGCTCAATTCTCTTATACTTGTAGGATATACACCCCAGAACTACCGACTGGAATTCCCTCACTGGAAAAGGTGATTGCCGGAGATGCTGACAATGCTGTTCCCATACCAGATCACTTGCCAGCCATAACACCAATCTCAGAGGAAGTCAACTGCCATCAGCACCGATTCTCAGATACCGCCATCCATGAGAACCTTCACAGCAACATTGCACCAGATGTCATGTGCTACACCCAAGAGCCCTTCCCAGACAAGCTCTCTAAAAGGACATTGGACGAATATGGCCCAGGAGCTCCTTTTAGACATCATTCTACTATCTGCGAATGGATCGAAGGTATTTTTACTCGCGGCGGTCATGACAAGTTGCTTGAGCTTGAGACTGCAGTTGAGCGCGTCGAAAAAGTGAATGACGAATGGATCGTCACTCTTCGAAAGGTTCTCGATGGTCATAATTACTGGTGGCAAGAGACATTTGACGCAGTAGTTGTGGCATCTGGCCATTACAACGTGCCATGGTTTCCAGAGGTTGAAGGAATGTTGGAGTTTGAAGAGATGTTTCCTGGAGCTATTGAGCATAGCAAACACTTCCGAGAGGCGTCCAAGTACAAAGGAAAGGTAAGAAGCTTTCTGGTAGCAGTGAACCCAACCATGCTGAGACTTGATAGCGCGTTATTGTTGTAGGAGCTTCGGTGTCCTCGGTAGAGATCATCCATGAGATCCTAGACTTTACTGATGGCCAAGTCTATGCTTCCATAAGAGGTGAACCCATTCCTTCTCACGGATGGGTCCCTTTCGAGCATCCTAAAATCACCGTCAAACCGGCCATCCAACGCTTTGATCCAGAGGCTCAGCGTGTACACTTTGCCGATGGCTCATACCTCGATGGCATCGATCACATCATCTACGGAACAGGCTACACATTTAGTTTTCCATTCATTCCTGCTGTCCAGGAGCGTGTCAAGCATGCCTGTCGTCGTCTTCCTGGTGTGTATCAACATACATGGAACATTGAGGATCCCACATTGACCTTTGTTGGGATGGTGAGTTACTCCTCCTGCTATCCACATTCATCAGATATGCTAACTACTGTAGGTTGGAGGAGGTTTCACCTTCCGTGCCTACGAATGGCAAAGCGTAGCTATTGCACGCTTCCTGGCTGGCCGCTCGAAGCCACTGCCGTCTATCCCTGAGCAACTTGAATGGGAACGGCAACGTGTGAGTGAGAAGAAAGGAGGCAAGGCTTACTACTCCATTGCACCCGAATACGAACGTTTCTTTGAGTTTCTTAGAGACATTGCTGGAGAGCCCGCTGAAGGCACTTCTGGGCGTTCATTACCGGCGTTCGATCCGCAATGGTTGACTATCTGGAGTACTATGAGTGCACCGCGGATGGAAAATTGGAGGCGAAAGAGGAGGCAGGCTGAGGAGAAACAGCAGCTCAGGGCTAAGTTGTAGAGCGGATAGATCCTTGCAAACTTGAGTAAGGATGAGGCTTGTTATCAATTCTATTTGTTAGGGACGATGTTTCCGCATAACGAGTTTTGAGATGGTATGTATCATGGTATAGATGGGTTTTGAGAGATCACGCCAGAGCCACGTATCCATCGGATGGATTACTTGGCTTATGGGCATAGATCGTGGAGTTTATAGACAGGCTGGCAAATCGGTATAGGAATATTAAGGTTAGTAATTAGTATCAAGGTGCCATACACCAAGCTCAACGACACTTCAATAATCACTGATGAAAAGACAAGCATCAATACTTATACAATATGGATTAGATTAAGAATTCGAAAACAATCTACCTGAAATTTGCAACGCCGATATGTGATTAACAGTCGTTGCACGCCGAGTATTAACACAATATCATCCCGATCCCACCCAGAATAATGGAAGAATAAACCCAACATCGCACCGAATTTTCCCCTAAGACCCAAGTATGTATGTAGTTCATTAAGACATTTCACCCATTTATCGCCTCGCAATGCAGCACATGATACCGGTTCGTCCCATGAACCAAAGGAAGCCAAAGAAGCGAACAATAGACAGCACGCCTGTCGCGTACAGAAGGAAGCGGAAATAATAGGGCGTGCGGACATCAGCGGCTTTCTGGGAGGGATTAGTATACTGTCGAAAGTGCACAGGGGAAAAAATTGACTTACCGAGACGCCGAGAGTAATAAAGTCGTCTGTTGTGACGAAGACGATGAGAACAATGTTGCAGAGCAGCCACAGAATGACGAGACCGGTTCGGAAGGACTTGTACGAATCTTCGACATCCTTCTTCTCCGGCTTCTCATCCATCATCTCGCTCATGGGTGCGAGGGCTCGCCAGACGACCTTCTCGAACTTGCTATCAATATCCTCCTGTTCTTGCTCAATTTCCTCAATCATGGCTTCCTTGCCCTTTTCGTCCTTAATAATATTGGCTGAGGGCAGAGCTTCAGCACTATCAGAACCCTTTGTTCCCCAGGATACATCGTGCCAGTTGTTGAAGGCGTAGACCATCAGGATGTTGATGTAGGTGGACATGAGGACAAGATACTGAGGGAACGAGTGGAACATGTGCCACGGGTCGAGGTAGATGAAGGAAGCGATGTAGTTGAGACCGTAGATGGTGATGAGGGCGATGATGATCAGACCCGCGACACCAGTCCCGCCCCCGAAAAAGCTTTCAAAGAAGGCATGGCCGGACGCGAAGGAGATCTGCTCTTCAATAGGCGTGCCTGTGAAAGCTCTGTACACGAGATATCCGGTCAAGACGAGGAGATACAGCTGGATAAGACCAAAGACCATGAAGGAGAGGACGTAGGTGTACTGAGCACCCTTAGGTCTGTTTCCAAGAGCCAAGACGAACTGCAGAACGAGGAAGGCGATGTAGATGTATTTGATGAGGACGTTGACAATCGGCGAGGCTGTATCACCAAATGGCCATCCATGGTATCCGGAGAGAACCTGAGGTGTACCGACAAGCTTCATAATGATGGTGGTGGTGAGGTAGAATGCCGCGAGTGAGAACCAAGAGAACAGCACATTGAGCAAGTTGTACACGAACTGGATGTGCAGGAAAAAGAGTCGAACGATGTTATGACCAGAGCTGTACATTCGGCCGAAATGCATGAGGGAATAGAGAGACATGGCGAAAGATCCGTTGAGCCATCGACGTCGCTGGCCGATAAACTCAGCAGCGCCTTCAGGGACATCGGTCTCGCCCTTGGAAGCCTTGATGTAGCTCAGATGCCACTTTTGACTGGCTTTGGCGACCAACTCAAAGCAGAGAATTCGATCCTCGGCCAAGAACATGTTCTTCTTGAAGATGTTCATGCCGTCAATACCCTTCTTGCCCAATGACTTGGAGAGCGTGTGGTCGCCGTGAAAGTACTGCTCCAACGGCCTGCCCATGATAGCGCGGAAACGATACGCCGAGAAAGCACCAGGCAAGACACTAACATATCCAAAGGCACTTTCAAGCGGCTTATCGAGGACGTTAGAGATCTTGTACTCAAAGTTCTGCACGGCGACGAGCGGGTTGAGAAGCATCTTTCCTCCCTTGCCCAACATGACGTGGATCTCTCCACAAGCGCCGCCGAGATCACGATCGTTGTAGAAGCCTTCCCAGAGGGACAACAGGGCGCGCGGGCCAGGCTTTGTTCCGGCGTCAATCAGGATGGCAACCTCCGGGTTAAGAATGCGACCAAAAGCATTGAAAAGCCAGCGATGCGAATTGATCTTCTTGCTGTTCTTCTGCTTGAGACAGAAGATGAACTGCACGGGAGGCAGATTGCGGTGCGGCTTGTCTGGGTCGGGCCGGACGAGCTGCTGATCAGGCGTCACGGAGATCTGACTGGTGTACTCGAAAATATGGGCGACAGTTTCCTTGCCGTTGACATCCTTTTTGAGAACGCCATCCTGATAGATACCGACAGTTGCTAGAACGTCGAAAACGTTCTTGTCAACTTTGTCGATACCATCAAAGACGAGACACACAACGATCTTCTGCCATGCGGGACCACCCTTGTTCCAGAACTTGGAGCGCTTCAGGTTCACAATGTCCCGAATGTTCTGCATTGTTCCGTGGAGAGTACGCGCAAGTAGCACCTTGTCTTCGTTGTAATAGGTGATAGCGATGAGGAGTTCTGTGTGGCGGTTGTACATCTTGGGGCGGAGGTTAAAGCCGTTGCGCAGTGTGAAATCGTTAGGGTCGCATGTAGCAGCTGTGTAGCGCATCTTGGTGAATTCTTCTTCCATGCTGCCCGGACCGTTGCGGTATCGCGGCTCGACGGCGTTTTTGACGGCGCTGGGGACGGGGTAGTCGATGCTGAGAACGGAGCCTTGGACGAGCTTCACTTTGCGGGTCTTTGAGCGACCGAGGCCACCTACGCCGGCTTGCTGCTGCTGTCGCATCATCCAGCTCTCGTCGACATCGAATTCCTGATACGCTGAGTCCGGGCGCCCGTGAACAAAGTCTGGAACAGAAAGGGCCTCGCCATTTTGGCCCCATTCTTGCATCGTAGGTGCGCGATGCATGACTGAGAGACGAGACTCAGCCAGTCGTGAAGCTTCGACATCATACTCGGGCTCTGGGTATTCGTAGCCCGGAGAACCAGGCATGCGACCGTGCTGGTCAGCAGGATAATGGCCAAAAGCACCAGGCCCATAGCTGTTGTGTCCATAGCTGTGGCCGTCAAAACTGTTGTGGTCGTAGCTGTTCTGGCCTATGCTGCCCTGGTATGAACTGTGTAGAAGATCGCGGCTCGACTCGTTCTGCTCGGGTACAGGTCGTTGGGCGCCGATCGGAGGGGGAGGAGACAATTGCTCGTAGTCTGGTTCGTAAGGATTGCTCAAACCGCTCACTCCGCTCACGGGAGATCGATTTGGAGCATTTGCATCGTCTGATTCGCGAAAGTGGTACTGCAGCAAAAAAGATCAGATGGTGGAACTGAGGTGCTGCGACGAGCTTACTTACAGCTTGGCCAGCGGGTAAGTCTTGCATTTCGCGTGGCGCATCATAATTTGGGCCGTTGCCTTGGCCTGGGCCGTTAAAAACCATCGTTGCGCTCTTGTCTCTGCCCGCAGTCAAAAAGCTCTAGAAATGACGGTTGAGCAAACAAGCAAGCGAGCGAGATCTGTGCGACGGTCGGTATTGATCGTGTAGTGTAGTGTCGTATCGTCCTCTTTTACAAAAGTCCAGTTTTTTGCGATGATGACATGCGATAAGGTGCTATCGGAACTGCCGGGCAGTGATGCAATGTTGCGCCAAAAACGGGAATTAAACGAGGGACGGTAGAAAAGAAATTACGGAGGAGAAAAATGGAAGAAACCCTCTTTGAGAGATACGATGTCAACTTGTTTTGCTGAACGAGAGGATACCAGTAACGGATAAAGGAAAAGAAGAAGAAAAGAAGGAGAAATCAGGTGAAAAATTGGGCTTAGCTTCCCAGAGGGGGCCCTTCCTTGGTGCGTGCCGTGTCCTGCGGTGTCCTACACATCAGGTCAGGTACATGAGGTACAGTATTTGCTGCTTGCTCCTCTCTGTGATTGAAGCTCAGGTACGGATTGAACAGCTAACAACAGTAACAACACAGTGGAAAGAACTGGGGATTTGCATCCTTGTTGGTTAAAGATCGGCCGCGTAACTTAGCGTCCCCATTTTATGCCCAGTTTTGTGTTCCTGGTTGGTGGGTGTTGATGGGTTGTGACGTATTTTCTTCTCATGTCAGCCAGAAAATCAGAGCAGGATCAGTGAGGATGCTATTTTTGGCGGGTGACACACAAGACAGGCGCAAGCACAAGCACAAGCCTCGTATACACGCAATTCTTCTGCGTCTACCCAGAGACCTAGACATTGAAAGGGCAAGTTAGGCCACTCTTCGGGTTCGGATACAAAAGGATCTTCCCATGCTCGAAAGAACAGTCAGAATTTGATCGTGGCTTAGTTAACATCAGCGGGCCGTTGCACCGAAAAAAAAAAAAACAAGGCGTTAACTTTTTAGGCGTATTGCCCTAGCTAGCCTGGCTGGCGTTAGTTACGAGTAGAAACATGGCTGGCCCCACCAATACTCCGTCCAATGTAGGTACGAAATACAGTACAACACAGTACCCCACACCATGAAAACAAAGCAAAGCAGGCTGGCTGGGATCATGGATGCCACTCGTATCTCGACTGTATCTCACAAAAATAGAAGTAAAAAGGCCAAAAATTGGGGCGATATCCATTGCTCCAGGCAGATACAGTACTCAGATAGAGTATTAACATTACTCCGAGATGCCCGCGTTTCGAGATGTTGAGACACACACTCACTAATTCCGCTATAGCCTCCCCTGTCAACGTTTTTAGTGTGACGCCATCATTTTCCTGTTTTTTCCCCTGCATTTTGCATCTTCCTTGCGTCGCATTAAAAAAGGGATCGAGAGCAGCACAAAATACACAAGAAACAGGAAAAACTACAATGCGAATGCAACTCTTTGGGGTCTCTTGACTCTGGTCAAATGCCCCCAAACATCATCTGCCATATGACGCCATATCGGCATTTCGGATCATTATGTTTTTTTTTAGACGACGCCTCAGTCAACAGATGAGAGAGAAAATAGCGCACTTCGAGAACAAACACATCAGCTGAATCATCGGGCTGTCCGTTTCACTCTCGTCTTGTCTTCCACACACATTTAGTACAAAAATGCGTGTTTTGTAAAGACAAGGGAGACCCGTGGCAGTCCCTGCTAATATCGCACGATGCACAATGCACCCTTGCATTGTTCATAATTCAGGCGCAGAGGCCATGTCAGCCTTGCTGATCAACTGCCTACAAACACCACTAAGGATGTGCTAGCATAGGCGATAAACCCACTGGTGAGAACTAAGAGATCGCGCGACAGTTAACGGCGAGACGGACTGTGATTCTCGGGTTTGCTCCGGGCATGAATTAATGCCCACGCGTAGAGGCATTTGTCCTGACGCGTGGCATTCTCCAGACCCATTATTGGAGCCATGCATGCTGTTCGCAATCATGCCCGACACGACACCTGCTGGTATATTTGTATTTATTGATGAACAACAAACTGAGCACGGTTCATTTCACCACGACATCGTTGATCTTCATTTCTGGTCGTCAGTAGGACACCACTGGTCCCAGCGTTGACTGTGAGTGAAGCTATCGCTAAGGACAACGATCCGCGACAGCCTATAGGGTACACAACAGACCCCATTCAATTGAACGCGCCCAACAAATACCACGTATATATTTTACCACTGTTGTGTTACTCTATTACTTCCTCGAAAATCACCCGAAACACACATTTTTATGGTGAGGAATATCTCCGATATGAGGAATGGCGATACCCGACTCTTGACTCCAGCCAACGCCAATTCTCAAAGCGACATTCTACGGCAGCGCCCTTTGAAGCCTTATAGATCATAGACTCGGCCAAAAAGTATCCGTGATGTTTAAATCATTCATCCTTCTCATTGCACGCCTTCTTGAACTCCTTTAATATCTCCTGTAACCAGTTAGTAAAGCTCATAAGCCGCATCAATCGCACTTACATCAAAATTTTGATCTGCCATCGACATGAACGCTGGCGTCCTGTCCAGCTTCAACTTCGCAACCCGCGGACTCTTTATGCCAAACGCGATCCTCGCCAGGAATCGCGCATCATCTCGAACATCTGTTGATTGAAGTACTTTGTTGATGGCCGCTCTGTCAATCTTTTTGGGCGATGAGGGCGGTAGGTGCACGGCTGCTCCTTTGAGGCAGAATGTGCAGTGTCCGCACTTCTTCTTATTGTCTGGAAGGTCCATACCGAAATGCTGTGCGATGGCAAGGCCGAAACACTTTGAGGCTGTGACAAGATTGATCACATCTTTGAGTCTATCCAGAGCTTGCTTCTCGCGCTTCTTGAGGTCTTCATAGAGCTTGTCCGTGAGATCGTCAATCGCAGAGTCTGTCTTTGGTAGCTTGCCCAGAACTTTGTATTTTTGCTCGACGCCTCCAACGGTGAGGATGATTGCACCGCTGTTGTTGAGGTCGTTGAGGAGGTTGACGATATCAGTGCGCCGCAATCCTTCTTCATTCGCAACCTTTGTAGGATCGATGGAGTGGAACTTTTTGGCCTTTTTGGCGTGATGCAAGATGGCTTTGCTTTCTGGCGTGTTCATGCCTTGAAGGCGAGGGAAATACCGTGAAGTCGCTTCGAACTTGTACGAGCTGTACTCTGGGGTCGTGGCGCGGATAAGATTGAACCTCAATTCCAGCGCGGCGTAGATCACACTTAGGGGGCTGGTGCGAATGTCAAACTGTGATGACTGCCCGTAGTGACTGACTTTGAACGTCTCGCCTAGAGGCAGCTTGACAACATCATCATCAAAAATCTCCTTGAGAAGGTTGCGCAGGGAGGTGCGCGACGGCAAGTCTCCACGTGCAAAGTTCTCGCGGATCCAAAAATCTTCTCGGCAGAGGTAGAGCATGCAGTAGCTTTGTTTCCCGTCACGGCCGGCGCGGCCTACTTGCTGACAGTATTCTTCGACGGTACTCGGGACATCCCAGTGGACAATGTTGCGAATATCTGAATTGTTAATCATGGACTTGCAAAGGGTTTGGGCTGGCTTACCCGACTTGTCAATTCCCATGCCAAATGCGATTGTTGCAACTACCTGGGCCACTGTCAGCGCCAGTCAACTTTGGATCCAGTTGGACGTACTGTTTGAATCTTGGATGTCATAAACTGATCCTGGATAAGCTTCTTCTCCTCCACTTTCATACCAGCGTGGAAGAATTGGGCTGGGAATCCCTTCTTAGAGAGATGTTCCGCCAACTCTTCAGCTTGCTACGTCAAGAATCAGCGACTGGAGAATGGTATGAGCAATAGGGGCTGAGCAACCTTTTGAAGAGTAGCGTAGATGAGTGTCGAGCCAGGGTGAGTTTTCAAAAACTTGTATAGAAGCTCGTATTTGTCCTGCTTGGCCTGGACGGACTCAGCTTCTAACCGAAGACTAGGGATGGTCAGTGAAGGTGTCAAGGGGGCCAAGGCATGAACTTACTTGGGACGATACACGGAAGTTCTGAACACGCCATCTTCAGATATGTCGAACGCTTGGCAAATATCTTTGATGACAGGCGGTGTAGCCGTGGCTGTCAAGCAGATGACACGCTCAGCCTTAATCTCATAAACGAACCGTGCAACTGTCCTATGTCAGCATGCTTAGAAGATGCAGCTGGTGGAATGGATTCAGACCTTTCAGGTAGTCAGGACGAAAAGAGTGTCCCCACTGAATGAAAGTCAGTACTTCATCCTGCATCCGCGGAAAGAAAACAAACCTCTGAAATGCAGTGTGCTTCGTCAACGCCAATCATTCTCACTCCTCCCTTGACACGCTTCATTGTCTCGACGAACCCTTCGTTGTTCAGGCGCTCAGGGGCACAGTATAGCAAGCGTAGTTGCCCCTCACGGAGGTCTTTGTTAATCTTCTGCATTTCATCCCAAGTCTTTGTCGAATCCATGCATTCCGCCGCGATGCCTTTTCTCTTCAAGGCATCGACTTGGTCCTTCATCAAGGCAATCAGAGGCGAGACAACAATGGTGATACCCGAATCGTTTTCATGTCTTTCTTTGGTTTGGCGGTCCATTTCTGGAAATGCAATGGCGGGGATCTTCATGACTGTGTCAGGGACAGAGCACCAAGAGATGTTGAGAAGGGGGCGATTCGTACCTGGTAGCAGAGTGACTTTCCAGCCCCAGTCGGAAAGACAACAAGGGCGTTCTCACCGCCGAGAAGTCTGGTTATTGCAGCCTCTTGCTCGTGTCGGAAAGCCTTATAGCCAAATTTATCCATCAACATCTTTCGTGCAAGTTGAATGCGTTGTGTCTCGCCATTGGAGGCGTTCTTGGTCGTGCTGACAGAGCCATGTCGCGCTTTTTTGGCGGGGGCCAAATCCTTGGATTCATTCTCTTTGCCTCTTTTGTGCCTTTTAGGGGCTTCATCCATTACACCAGCAGCTTCGAGTTCGTCGAAGATAAGATCATCTTCATCGATATCGTCAAAGAGGGCGTCTCCAGAATCGAAGTCTTCGTCCGAGAGCACCATTTTGTATCAGGCGCGCAGAGGAAATAAGGATACCACTACTCAAGGGGTGTTTTTGTGTGTAATTTTATGGTGTAGGAAATAATTGATGCGATCAATAAATGTGATATAGATTCCTTGAAAACGGTGACGACAGGCTCCAAGACTGCCTGTCTAGGCACTAAGACGCGTGCTGATAATTACGCGTGACGCCAGATCACGTGCCAGATCTGGGGCCAGGTGCTTTGGTGGGGCTCACCCCAAGCGACGCCTGACAATGCTATCCAATAGACCACTAACTCAGCTAGTGCTTTTCATAGTGGGGAACTGATATGGTGCTAACTCATCTTAACAAATACTTTATCACTCTTTCATCCCAAAGTACAGATACCCTACAGCACCTTCGCTATTGTATTCTATTATTATTTTTATCACTCTTCGAAACTACCTAAGCTGCTAGTGTATTATTCTTGAATCTTACGGAAAACTGCCTGTCTCCCCTATCCGGCACTAATTTGCGAGAGTGCATAGGACGTTGGGGTGGGTTAAAATTGCAGTGAAGTGTCATATACCAGGCTTTTGTACATTCTTGACTTGCATTTCACACCACTCAGTTGCAAAGCCACGATCTAAAATCTTCTGACATAATCGAAAAACACCGACATAGCCGGTGAGTATGGTACATGTAATATTCCTTAACTGTCTCTGGCCAATTGGCCTCGCTACAGTGGAGAAGCATAACAATACGTCATCGATGGCGAAGCCAAACGTCACACATAGCAATATGTTGATTTAATTATAGACATTCATATGCATGACGTCCATAGTTCGTCCCTTGAGTTAATTCTGAACGTGTAAAACTCGGAAATATGGACGAGTTGCTCTTAAATATTGACAGTCGACTTGATAAAATACAAAGAAATCATCTCAACAACCAGAATGTCTGGACTTGCTCAGAACGAACAGGGCCAGGGCATGTCCCACGCCACGGCTCCCTCTACGCTCTCCGAAGGTATCCAGCGTCGTCTGCCAAAGAGTGTTGAGAAGACACTTCCTGATTCTGTATGTCTCCAATCTGAAACCAGTCGTGACGAGACCTGACATTGCAGATCCACCCCACTGAATCCAAGCCTGTCCAGTCCACTAAGGGCAGTGGTGAGGCTTCGACATTATCCCAAAAGATTCAGGAGAAGTTGCCTGAGAGCATTGGAGGAGCTGGCAGCAACCCAATCCACTACACTGGCGATGAACTTGGTTCACAACGGAAGCAGTGATCGGCTTCAAATTGGGTAACTGGCGGGATGGGATCTGTGCGGATGGTAGTATAGGAGGAAGAAATGAATCTACAATGCGTTTGAAAGAAACTCGAATATTGTGCTACGGCGAAACGTTTGTCGACCAGAAAGATATTATTGATGGATCAGCAAATACTGAGTTGAGATTATACATTTGGATGATATCAAGTCCCTTTTACCCTCCGCATGACACCAGACCGCTACACTTACAAGTACAGAAATAGGCCAGTTGCGAAGATGAGGACTGCCGTGACGCCATGGCTGATACTCGCAGCAATAGCCTTCTCCTCCGCCTCGCCTTGAACGTCCTCCTTATTCGCAAACTGTCGAATAATGACAGCATCACCAACTCCAACAAAAGTTCCGATCATGAAGCAAAGTCCCATACACTTCTTAGTAACCGCCGCAGCCAAAGGGCTCACTTGGCAGATTGGAGAGAATTGCCAGAAAGCATAGAGGCCAAGCGTACTAAGACCCGTGCCGACATTTCGCAAGCCATATGCGTAGATGAGAGATTTCTGGAAAGCTTCGGAGTGTGAGGAAGAGGCCTTTTCGGAAGCTGGGGGATGAAGGCCGAAAACACGGATGGCATCGAAGGGTGAGACGAAGCTGTAGATTCCAACGCTGGTGCCCATCAATCCGAAGAAGAGGGGAAGTGTCGAAGCGACGGTCGTGGGGATTTCCGACGCCATTTTAAGTGTTGGTTGGTGCAGACGTGATTTGTGAGTCGCAGTTGGGCGTTGGATTGGATGAATTGTTCAAAGAATTGATTGAACTGAATGGGTGACTGAAGCGATGATGTTCAAAACAGTGACGCAAGTGTGAACCAACGTTCTTGGCCATCTGCTCTTGTAGATGCATATCCGGTGTAAATAGTTAGCTACTACAGTTTAGCTTTAGCTTTAGTGGTATTCGACTCAAGCGATAGGGCCCCTAGACCCGATGGCACCTCGAGAGCCGCTATTTTAGCTTTATCACAATTTATCATAGGGAGATGGCCAGAGGAATAATTACAAGCTCATATCATCCAGTGTATTCGTGTTCTCAAAAGTTCGTCTGAAGATCCTTCGGACATTTGCTAGCTACTCATAATCCAAGGGTTCTCGAATACTTTCTTGGTCAGGCTATGAGATCAAGCAAGATTAGCCGGCACACAAAAGATGCCAGCCAGCTTAGCTTTGTTTTTTTTTAGCGAGATGGCCCTCATTCAACATACTTGACGTGACGAAATGCTCTTTATAATCGAAAACAAATGCGAAATAAATCCTGAAATGTCCTGAAGAAGAAATTATCTATGGCCGATGAACTTTATCCATCACTATTGCTGTGTCCGATCGCTATACCTAAGGTACCCACCTACCTTGCCATTCCAACTATTAGGCCCGGAGTCCACCAGGTTGTCCTCTGCCGGCTGATGCTGCGCTATCAACATACATACTGCCTTAAAGATCCCCCAATCAAACCCTGGCAGTCGAATGTTTCGCTGATCGGGTCTAGACCGCGTCTTCTCGGGCACTCTTAAATGGCAGCCTAGCGGCCCAAAGCTTTGGTACAAGAGATCAGCAGTAGACGCTCAGACCAAAAACACTGACCCCTGGACTGGTCGAATGACTAACTATTTATGCGCTATGATCTCCCCCATACCGAAAGAGATCAGCAAGGCTATTGAGCCAAGCTAGCTGAATAGATGTGCCGTCACAGGTCATCAACCACGCCAGCTGAGAAGGAAGCGCATATCAACGACCCGTCGTTGGATGCAAGGTCAAGTGGCATGCCAAAGTGTTTCACCTGCACCGGCAGTTGTGATAGATGTTCTAGGGGCCTTTTCGCTTTGACAATGAGCCCAGTCTGTGCATGTTCCCTTTTTATGGGCATGCGGGTCGAGATCCTGAAAATTAGATAAGATCTGATCTTATCATGGCGTGATGACCCTTCATCTTGTTTGCATTTACGATGGCAAGGTAACATTGTATCCACGTACGTTGCGATATGTTTCTGTGAATAATACTGCGTAGACTGTACTGCGTAGACTGTACTCCGTAGACTGAGGTAAGATAAACGATATGTCTGCTGATCTTCGGGAGAAGGTAGTCCCATACGAGATACGTAGGTTCAAGATCAATAGTCTCGCCTGACGGATGTCTTTCCGACCCATGCTGCCATTTAACAGAGTTCAGGTCGCAGCAGACAATCGACAGCCCTATATTTGCTTCTTCGTACCTACCCCCAGTTTAAAGTTTTTGTTAGCGTCTTGTTCGTCGGACTGGGGTTTCAGCCTTTCAGGAGCCTGACGAGCTGCCCTTTGTGATGGTGCACTGCGGGCGGCTCCCTCAACGTTGAGGTGGAAATGACGACTCGACGTAGCTTCATTGTTTCAAGCCACTTAAATGCATGTTGGATGACATTGGTAACCTGGATGATAATACGAGGTTTGAAGATTGACCTGGTCCCCTATCACTAGTCTCTAATGCTGATCACTTTTCTTAGCCAACACCTGCTAACCATAAAATCCTTGGCAGTTTATGTTTGTCAGTTGTTACGAATCTGAAGATCCTACGGGGAATCAGGGATCAACCCTAACCCTTGTACAATGCCTGCGAGATTACCGACGACATCTGTTTCCTTGCCAATCCGGGGTTCGCGATGGTCCGTGTTTTGCTCGGTAAAGTCAATTATGTGGGGGAGGCGCCGGCATTTTAGGACGTTGGGCTTGTGCACCTTCTATCTTGAGACGTAGCGTTTGTAGATCACAAAGCCATAGTTGGTCTTGTCTCCCCGTAGCGGTGACAATCGTCATCTACCGAGACTCAGGGTTAGAACGTTGAAGATTTTTTGGCTAAAGCATCAACAAGGCCAGGTAAGATTGGGTTCATGCATCAAGGATAGGGAGGCTGCAGCTTGTCGCCCGTTGCAAGGCAGATGCTGTATATAGTACTGCCTATCTCGCATTTTGTTTTCGTATTCTTCCTCTCTTTCTTGGCCAGCTTGCCCAAGACTACCCAACATGATCGATTTGGCATCTATTTACTATGGCTTGTTTCTTGGTGTCTTCATCTTTACCACTGCAAAAGCGATATCGCAAACCAGAGCTATCTGGAAACGTACTCACAGCCTTCACAATGCATACTTGTACATGATCTGGACCGAGACAGTGGTCAACTTTGTCTTCGCCCTTATCACATTCCTTTACCTCAATGGCATAATTCCTAATAAGTAAGTCGCTCTGCCATCCACTATCGCCATTCTCGCTAATCAACTCCATCTAGCCTTGGCTTCCTTCTCGCTACCGTCATCCTATGGTCGATCCAAACGCAGCTCCTCCCTCAGATTATCGCCAATCGAGTTTCCTTGATCATGCTGAACCGACAACGAGCAAGACATTTAAGATGGGGCCTCGTGGCCATCATTCTTTGCGTCAACGTCGCCGTCTGCTACATCTTTACAGTTGCACATCTCGACACCGCTACACCTTCGCAAAAACATGTCAACATGATCTTCGAGAAGTTTGAGAAGTCTTTCTTCCTTATTGTAGACTTGGCACTCAACTTATACTTTCTATACCTGGTCCGCTTCCGCCTGATTGCCGATGGACTCAACAAATATTGGAGGCTGTTCAACTTCAACTCTGGCATGGTGTTTATCTCGACATCCATGGATATACTTTTACTTGGCTTCCTTAGCTTGCCAAACCCTTACTTGTAAGTTCATGGTCCTAGGCTGAGACACAAAGCTGACACTTGATGTAGATACGTCCAGTTCGCTCCTCTCGCATACATCATCAAGCTCTACATCGAGCTGCTCATGGCAAACCTGATCTCCAAAGTCGTCAGAGGTAACACGCGGAGCCAAGGAGAAGGATGGTACTCCAGCAGCGGCGCCAAGTCCAACCCAACTGGGTATGGACTTACCTCTCGGGTGGTCGTGAGCAGCGCTCCTCCTGTACCTGCACGTGGAAACACCATGTTGAGCAGGATAGGGAAAGATTCAGCAGCCGATGAGAATACGAATGGATCACAAGTTCATCTAGCAACCTTTCCAGAACCTCATGGCATCACGAAGACTGTTGAAACTACAGTGGTCGTGGCGGATGGGGACAGTGACCGGACTTTCAAGGACAATGTGTAAGGTAACTAATTGAATATGCGGAAATGGAGAACTTATGATTGGGATCAATATTTGCAGACAGAGATTGAGGCGATCTCTCATGAAAGGGCCATGCCGTGGTGGATGTAATGCACCAGCTGTGACTTGCTTTTGACCTTGAACCAAGATCATGAGTTGAGAGGTTTTATTATAATATTTACCAAAGCTATAACACGAAGTATTTGTCTACTCTACAATCGGAAAACGCTTAAAAAGTCACTGGAAGATCCACGATTCCAACATCCCGGCGGAGGGGAGTATAGTTGATCTTCTCCAAAGGCACAGCGATCTTGAGATCGGGGAACTTCTGATATAGTGTCGCTAAAGATCTTAGTTAGCGAGGTTCTCAATTCAGAAAAGTTCATCAACATACCAAATACTGTCGTGAGCTCGGCCTTTGAGAGATGCTCAGCAATGCATCGATGGTCGCCAAAGCCAAAGCCAAGAGGGTCTTCAGCAGGCCACTTTCGGTTCATGTTGAACTCGTCGGGATTCTCAAAGACGTCTTCATCTCTGTTGGCTGACTGGTTGGAGGCGATGATGCCTTCGTTTGCGCGGATGAGCTAGCAACAAGTTAGTTGCCGTCTGAGTGTACTTGACTATGAGACTGATGACTTACCTTGTCGCCGATCATGACATCCTCCTTAGCAGTTCGCTTGATGGCGAGAGCAGACGCAGTGTGGAAGCGGCAGAGCTCCTCCACAAACTGACCCGCAAGGGATGGGTCGGCCTTGAGCTGTGCCAGCTGATCAGGGTGCTGAGCCAGAGTTGCAACGCCCTAGAAAGGTCAGCACCAAGTTTCCAACGTTTGAAGAGGAGAACATACAAGCGCGATCATGTTGACCATGGTCGCATTGCCGGCGACAAGGAGCAAGAAGGCAATCTGGACAGCATCGGCCTTCTCGATATTTCCAGGCTTGACTTGCTCAGTGCAGAGCTTGCTGATGAGGTCATCCTTTGGCTCCTCAGTACGCTGCTCAACCAGCTTGGCGAGATAGTCGAGTAGCTCCCTGCAAATTGTCAGGCTAAGGGATACTTGATGAAATGGAACCTAGACTCACTGATTGGCAGCAGACGCCTCTCGAGCAGTGGAGCTACCGTTTGTGCGGATTGCATTCTGCTGAGTAAGATACTGGAGATCGTGGAAAGGAACTCCAAGGATTGTGTAGATGATCTGAACCCACGTGAGATGCGATCGCTCATAACAGGCTATTGACTTACGTATGAAGGAACAGGGAGAGCAAACTCTTGGACAAGGTCAACTGGGCCATCAGCGCATCCCTTCTGCTTCATGGCTTCCAAAAGGTCATCAACGGTCTTTTGGATGTACGGCTGCAAATTCTTGACAGCCTCTGGGGTAAAGATGGGCTCCACCATGCTCCTTCGGCACATTAGCCCTATTCATCCGTGGTTGCAAGGATGCTTGTTTAGGTGCTTACCTCTGATGCATATGGTCTGGGGCATCCATGTCCACAAATGTCGGCTTTGCCTTGGCCGCTTCCTTACCACCGGCACCAAGCTCGGGGAAACCCTGGCGAGTACGGATCTTAAACAGGGTTAGGAACGATAGTCGTGCAGCGGCTGATCAGATCATGCCATACCTTGGACAGCTTGTCGGATGTAGCTACGAAACAGACATCTTTGTGCTTGGTCACCAACCAGGCAAGACTGCCGTCGAAGAGCTTGACCTGGGAAACGGGGTTTGTAGCTCGAAGTTTGGCAAACTCGGCTGGTGGTTCTGGGCCGGAGGCGCGCTCGAATGGGAAGCTTGGTGCATCAGAAGCCATCGTGATGATCTTATTGAAGTATTGTAATTCTGCGCAATGTCAAGTGTAATAGATGTTGAATCATAGAATGAAGAACTGGTGATTAGACTACTGATCAGCGAGCGATGCCAGAGGTTTTATCTGATGGCAGGGAATCTATATGTGGAGTATTTGCATCCGACAGTTCCACATTCACCCGTGCTCGATGAGATCACGAGGTGAAGTTGATTTGCAATCAAGGTACGATCTGTACTGGCTTATGACTGACTCTGGCACTTCCGCTGCATGGTGCATCTGAGCGGGCACCGGGCGAGTCGGGTCGAGGGTCGAGGGTCAGGGCTGCATGCATTGTTGCAAATGGCAGCATTATTACTTGTCAATGCGTCGTATAGCCCGACCTCCTTCGGAAGTAAAGGATCATGCGAAAAATATAAATATGCTGTTGTATATATATTTCAATAAATTGGAAGGGCTTTTGAGAATATTATGTCGATCACAACGAATAGAAGATGCTATTGTGTTAATTTGCATCCTTTTTTCATGGTGTTCTCGAACAAAGACTCTAAAAACATGATCTGAGCTTCTCCAATCGAGACTTGGCGTTCCCTGGAGATGCTGATTCCCGCGGAGATGCCCAAACCCAAGCCTTATAATACCTCGAGCGAAAAAATGATATGATTCCAAACACACCACCCTCTGTCAGCAAAAAGCATCCCACTTCATGGAAATACCGGTCTAGGTGGTATAATCTTATACAACGCCTCATGATCCGACTCTTAGTCAAGCCACGTCATACACTATTGCTGCACATCACAGGTTCACCATTATAAGGAAGTTCACGGAACCGTGAATTCTCATGCCTGGATTTCCCGACCATATCTGTCAGAATAGAGTCATACTGCGCGAATGGTATGCCCGATGAGAACCCGAGCGTTCAGCTTGGTCCGAATACGATACCGTCTTTATTGACACGTCGGCAAAAGAAGGGCAAGTCACCGAAAAGCAAAGAATTGACGATGAGTATAATCTCGCTTCCATAAGGGAACTCATAGTTGGATAGGGAATATACCGGAAACCACCAAATGTACGAGGCAGTTACACCGACTTAGCCCCTTGGAATGTAAGCTGAGACGTGGTTCGTATTCGTTACCCAATGGGAGCCATACCAAGAAGCTATCTTATTGAGCCATAGTTCTTGCAAAATACCTTGACCTCGTGTGTACAACTGTGAAAGATGGAAACGCAACGTTCAATTGTTTGTTGATTGTCGATGTTTCCATATCCCATCAGATATATGCTCTAACTCAAAAACTGGCCAAACTCCATAATCATATTCACCCCATTAGTCCTCTTTCACAAAACCATCATACCTTTCATGCTTAAAAGCTGCCCGCTGTGCCTCGTCCTTCTTATGCAATTCGTCAAGATATTCCTTAAAATCACTCGATAACGCCATCACGGCCTGGAAGTGTTCTTCAGTCACTAGTATCTTCCCATCGTCGTCCTTTTCCGCGTCAAACTCGGCTAGGGAGACGGCCGTCTGAAAAGCTTCATACGCGTCAGTACGGTGACCACATAAATACAAACGAAACATACCATTGCGAATATCACGACCGTTCCACTTGATGGCTTTTACCTCTGGAGACTTGAGGTAACGTTTGGCATTGTAGTCAAGTTTCATGTAACTTCCACAATCTCGTTTCAATTTGTCAACAAAAGTCTGCCAAACCTGTTGACGCTGATCATCTGTGAAGTCAGGATAGTACAGCTGGATGTGGATACGAGAGATGAAAGCATCATCAAATGTGCCCACTCGATTAGTGGTCAAAAATAGGATGCCGCCGTAGAATTCAAGAGCTCGAAGGAATCCTGAAAGAACGGTTAGATAACCCGAGCCTCTGGGCATAAAATTGATACTTGCCTGCTACCAAACTGTTCCGAACCAAGTCTTTTGTCGATCGCTGTTCCATGAAAACATCTGCTTCATCTATGAGAAGTACGGCTTCCCAGCTCTTAGCCTTCTTGAACTCCCTAGTGAGATTCTGCTCTACTTGAACGGGATCTGTCCCGATGTCACTACTAGTCAAAACCATTAATGGCTTCTTCATAAACTCAGCAATAGACTCTAGTAATTATGGTTAGATCTTATGCCATAAAGTGAGTGTATCTGAAATACCTACCTGCAGTGCAAGTCTTGCCTACGCCGGGTCTCCCATGAAGCTATTGACTGGTCAGAAAAAGCACATCCTCGAATCAGATGCGGTGACGCTTACAAGAAATATCAGACCTTGGCCCTTTCCTTTGACAAAGTCAGCACTCCAAGGCGGGTGAACAAGCTTGTTGCCATCCTTGTCAATGCGGGAAAAGCTCTGAGCTAGCGCTTTAAGTCTCATAAGCTGGACGGGCTCCATGACAAGACTCCCAATCATTTGACTGTTGAATTTGGGCTCAGATAGTCCGTGAATATGAAGGGTCTCTGTTACCTCGTAAGTATAATATCACTATCACGTCAATTCAACTCACCCCATGTCCTAGTTCGAAAGACAAATCCCGTAATAGTTCTGGGGCAGAGGAACCTCTGATGCCAACTCAACTCGAGAACATCCTCATTGTGTATAATGTTGTAGTCTTCATAAAGGGCCGAAAAACCATCGTCATCCTTAGGTCGTGTTTTGCAAACTTCGCAAGTGCAGTCCGATGATCCAAGTCTCAGGTCGTCGGAATTCATAAGGACAGGCCTAAACACTCCGTGTGTCTCCAAATAAGCCTCGACATCGATCATGACGTTAGTCTCGATCTGTTGAGTCCGAAATAAGTTCGAGGTTAGTCCGTCTTCCATGAATGCCAAGATGGGATGAACGAACGTTGTTGCAAGGGAAGTTTACCGTTTTCCCACTATACCATCGGCATTGCTTCCTGAGCAAGTTCCAGTATACGCCTCCCTCGCGGATATGCTGTTTGACATCATCGTCAAAGTCCGTATTGGCAAGCGCCTCGTCGTCGCCATCGCCCAAGTACTCGGGGAATTCTATTATTCGACCCACATTGGTAAGCGAGGTCTCGCCATCCCACTTTGATACTGTTGACTGATCCACCTCTCGCCCAAGATATTTGCCATCAAAGTTCAAAGACCAATAAACCATTTTCCATTCCATAGAGGGATTAACGAACGAGCCGTTTGCCATAGAATGAATTACATACGACCGAGGATCGGAAGTGCCCCTTTCAACACCGTATTCAGTTTTGCCAGGTTTTCGGGACACCCAAAGCCAATCAAAAGTGCAATAACCGCGCAAATTCCGTGCCTTTTCTTCACGGACATCAGGCATGACGCTCCCTTCAAGATAATCGAACAACAATTGCAAATGTTCCTCTACGTTGCGCTCGCGAAAGCAGCGCTTCTCCGGCGTTAGCTCTTTGACAGAGGTGACAAAGTCATGCAATTCGTCGTAGTGGTGCACCAAGACAGCATAAGGCCACTGCACGACGACCGGACTTCCCGTAAGATCTTGGCTGGGATAGTATTTGACCACCGATTGAACAGCATTGATGATTTGGGGGGAGTGTATGCGAATGGAATAGCTCGGAGATAGCATTGCAAGGGGCCGACTGGGTTCACTTCCTCCAGGGCTAGGTTTTTCTCGCTCTGGATCATAGGTCCTGATAGTTTTGACGATATCAAAAGCTGGTCCATCACCAACTTCTATTTCATCGGCGCACCAAGTTTTATCGCGGGGATCTCGAGTATCCTTTTGATCCAGCAGTTCGTTGGTAGTACGCGAGCGATACTGGACTCGATACCTGACCCAAGGCTTGCTATCTGTAACAGGAGGATGAGGAGTTGTTTGTGACGGCTCATCGTTATCGCCGCGAGACTCTGGTGGGGTGTTCATGGTCAATAGAGGAGTTTCCGATTTGTGTGCCTTGATTGAAACAGAAAGAGAAGATGGAGAACTGATCTACTATCTGCTCTCAGCCGTATTAGCGGATATAAATACCAAGATTCCATTTCAGCTATAGAAGCTCTCCTAAGTTGAGTAGAGATGTGCAGCTTACCCCGCTCTGAGGCCTTTCAATCAGAGTGTCTGGTGATTCTTCGGACTGGGCATGAATTGTAATTTGCAAGGGGCAGCGCCCTGTCAAGCAGTACGCGCTTCCATATTGGTCAGTTGTTATGCAGCTGACGAGCTAATTGGGCATGCTGCATAGATAAAATCAGGCTGCCGCGTAATTCGCTTTCAGCTGTTGACCGGTTCCCAGAGCCTCGTTTTATAAGCGATGATGGGATGACTCGCTCAAATTGTAGGCTTCTGAGCTTCGCAATTATTGTCTGCCATAAGCATCGCTACATTGAGTGGAAATATCCTTTCATGCTTCACCTTCGCTTTTTCTAGGTGTTGCCAGACCAACAAAGTGATGAGAAGAGATCAACCGGGAAACCCGGCGTATATAGTTTCCATGTACTCTGCAGACCTTCAAGATCGGATTTCCCCGGAGAGCCCGGCCTATCGAATTTCAATGGCTTTGGTTGATAACAGGCTAAGCCTCGAAAATCTAGAAGATCCATGGAGCGCTTTTCTGCAACCGACAAATCTTGCAGAGTCAAAAAGGTTAGAATTCGGATAAAAACAATGTAACAGTGGGCAGTACTGACACTCATCTCCAGAGATGCCATTACAGCTGTGATTGCGGAAGAATCGGAGAAATTGCGCGAAACATGGCACAAGTTTCAGCAATTCAACAAACCAGAAGATCGTCTAGATCTGAATACCACAAACCCGACTATGGAAAGCATCGCGAAACTTGTCGGCCAGGGAATGCAGAACTGGAACGACAAGCGGAAATCAGGTCGACAAGGAACTGTATCCAGGAAATTTCACAAGTTTTGCAATGCTATAGACTCACACAAGTCGCTTATGAAGGTCCTTCCCGAGTCGCATGAGTACTTTTCGATGTTCATGGGAAGCACTACAGCGGTAGTCCAGGTGTGTACCTAACAAAACCTGATTGTATCACGGAAAGATCAAGCTTCTGACGAGACTCAAAGGCCAGTGTGAATCATGAAGCCGTGATCGAAAGTCTAGCCGAAGCCCTCGAAGAAATGACAGATCTTGTGAAGGATTCTGAGCGAGATTGGATGCTATTTTCCAGCGACGAGATGACAAGCAGAGTTGTTGATCTATATATAGGAATCTTTCAGTTTCTGAACCACGCCATGGAATGGATGATGAGATCCAGGAGCAAAAGAGCTGCCGACGCTTTCAATGAGAACTTAGCAAAACTTTTTCAAAACGACATCAGCGAGGTGAAGTCAAAGTTCGAACGCATTCGACTACTTGCTACACAAAGTGGTCTGGCGGATGGAAGAATAACACGCCATCACGTTGAGGGTATCAGCAGTGGAGTGGATAGTTTGAGAGAGGATAATGTCAGGATGGAGCATATGATGAAAGAAATGAAGGAGTCATATAAACAGCTGGCCCAGCTGTGCCAGCAACAACTCCTAATACCACAAGCTCAAGCTTTTATCAACGACCAACGTTTGTTGGCAGAGGCTGAGCAACGGAGGCGGTCATGGCAATCAGCGGCTTCTTCAATATTTTCCATCGAAGATGGTGGGTAGTCTCTAAGCCACATCTGTTTATCAGTGACGAAGTGCTAACTATTCAATAGTCACAGAAGAAAAACCAGCTCATATCACAGACCGCGTGAACCTAGACGAAGCCATTCAAAAACTAGAGAAATTCTTCGACACCCAACGAGTCAAACTTTCTCCACAAGGATTTCGTTTAGATCTTATTACGCCTCAGATGGCGCAGCGCCTAATTGGATGGCTCCAAGGAGATGTTGAAGGCACTTTGCTGTTATGGCTTCAGGGACCTACCACCTTATCCGAGGACCAGGAGAATCCCATGTCCATGCTGGCAGCCAAATTTATTCAGATGAGCGGCGAGGTAAAAGTACGGAATGAGAAACCAATACCTCTGATATCGTACTTTTCCAACATTAGCCACAAGAAACCTCGAGACGGCAATGGTTCGAGAGAGGCCCAAGGCACGGTGGCTCTGGTTTATGCATTACTCCAACAACTTCTGATTGATATAAACCTGTCTCCGATCACACATACAAGAGGACAGGATGCCCTGAATCAGATACAACACAAAGTCTTTGAGTTGGATGGAACGACGCGAACATGGGACCAAGCGCTCTGTGCTTTGACAACAGCCGTTGAGCTCTCGGTTCCGGGCATGTTGTGCGTGGTTGACGGAATGCATTGGCTCGATTCTAAAGAAACAGAAAAGCTATTACGTGAGCTTATTCAGTGTCTGCGAAAAACGGGATTCAAGGTGCTGTTTACAACGAGTGCAAGATGTGCTGCGCTTTCGAAGGAAATATCCCGTGAGGAATATGTTCATGTAGATGAGCCTTAGTGGATTTTTATTCGAGTTTTTTTGTTCATCTGAAAATTCTATAGTCAAAGCATTATGCCTTGTTTCTCAATGGCTGTAGGACATTGTCGTAATGGCATTGTGAAGCAAGGGGGAGGTTGTCAGTGGATAACTTCAGAGGATCTGAGGATTCATCTGACTGCTGGGTAGGATGTTGACATGATGCCCAGCCAGATCCGTATCAGCCACTTGCTCAACAAAAAAATATCTGAGTGATATTCAGTGCCTTTCCGAGGAACCAATAACAACACAATTCCAACACTAGACTATTGGCGCTGTCTCACAGGCAGGCCCCTCAGCTCCATTATAGGCACTCTCAGGGCCTATCAGCAGCTTAATGTTAGGGTCGATCTGCTGTTGGAAACTAAGCCAGGCCAGATCTAGCAAATAGGGACAAGCCGTGCCTTGGCGCGCCAGCTGAACTGTTGCTGGGGAGGCTGGCGGATGATGACATTGAGATAACGGCTCAAGCCGACGGTCCGATACATAAGCAATGTTTTCTTGTGCTTCATCTGATATCACTCTTTCTTTGATACTTCATTTGCAATACTAATGGCCTAGCAAGATTAAAATGGAGTCAAAGAACTCTTACGCCTTTCCACTGACACCCAATCAGTATGCTCCAGCACCAGTGCCTTCGCTGGCTGAATGGAAGCAGCTGTGGGATATTTGGGACCTCGTCACTACGAAGATGATCCCAGCCGATGCACTAATGTAGCAGCCGGTTCCTTTGCGCAACCCATTGCTTTTCTACTTGGGTCATATTCCAACTTTGTTAGCCACCTAGCGAACCATATCAAGCTTTAGCTAACGGTTCGTCTTAGCGAGGATATCCACATAACGCGAGCAACAAAAGGCATGCCTACTGAGCCGGCATACTATCACCAGATCTTTGAGCGAGGTATTGATCCAGATGTCGATGACCCTTCTAAATGCCACGACCATAGTGAGCTCCCAGATGTCTTCCCGTCTTTGGGAGACATTCTTTGGTATCGCGAGCGGGTGAAGCAGCGAATTACAGCCCTTTATGAGACTGAAAGGCCTTACTCAGACCGTTGCGTCGGACGTGCTCTCTGGATAGGCTTTGAACATGAAGGTAAGCCTGGCCTCCGTAGTACACAGCATCATTGCTAAGGATTTTCAGGACTGCATGCCGAGACATTCCTCTTCATGACCATTCAAAGTCCAAACATCCTACCTCCTCCCGATCTACCCCGGCCGGACTTTGCGAAGCTTGCAAAAGATGCCGCTTCTCGGCGACTTCAGAATCCATGGCTTAAAGTGCCTGAACAGATGTTCACCATTGGGTATCATGATCCAGAGAGCGATGACGGATCCAACAGGTTCTTTGCGTGGGACAATGAGCGGGAGCCGTACGAGGTTCAAGTTCCACAGCTTGAGACACAAGGTCGACCGGTCAGTAACGGCGAGTACGCCAAATACCTGGTGAATGTCAAATATCCCCAGATACCAGCGACTTGGAACAAGGCGCGTGATGCTCGAGGTGATGAAGATTATACCACCTTTGTTGCTCGCCACAGTATCAAGACAGTTTGGGGTCCAGTTCCTTTGACTCAGGCATTGGACTGGCCTGTAATGGCAACATTCGATGAGGTGGAGCGATATGCTGAATGGGCTGGTGCTCGTCTACCAACTCTGCATGAGCTTCGGAATATCCGCGAACATGTTGAGCGTCGACGCAAAGCTCCAGATAGCAAGATCAACCAGCAATTCCACACACCCCCTTCGGCCATATTCGTTGATCTATCTGACACGAATTCTGGACTTCGCAATTTTCATCCGATGGGAATCACGCACAAGGACCATCTTTTGTGGATTGGGTGATACGGGAGGTGCAGCTGAGTGGACAAGAACCTTGCTTGCACCGCAGCCTGGTTTCAAACCGATGGATATTTATCCTGGATATAGTGGCGAGTTTTGTCGAGGATATATGTTTAAGATATCCTGTCCTAACATGGTTTTTAGCGGACGTCATGGACAAGAAGCACTTGGCCGTTGTTGGAGGTAGCTGGGCTTTACATCCTCGCATTACCGGTCGAAAGAGTTTGTGAGTAGTTCGTGATGCTCTGCACTCGTGTAAAGATGCTAACGTCTTTAGCCTGAACTGGTGGAAGAAGAAATATCGCTGGCCTTGGGTAACGTTTCGACTTGTACAAGATGTTGCGTGAAAGATCACACTGACAGGCCATTAGGCTATTTGGTCCTACCGAACCCCATTGCCGAAGTCACCATACCGCGGTCGATGGCGAAATATGCGGTGGATTTGTGGATTTCTACTAGTCATTTACTAATCTCGTGGTGACATCATCATACGAGTTTAATTGAGTTTTCATTGTCCATTGGATCTTGCGTGAGATCGACTCCGGATATAACCGTGACAAAACTGAACCAAAATTCCTATTGATCAGTTGGTGCTTTTAGTGGAAACCTTCTGTCCGCCGTTCTACCCGAGAGAATGGATGATGCTACCATTTATGTCCTACCAAGAGATCGAGCCACTGAAGCGAAGCAATTCTGCGGCGTATAAAAGCTTGGCAATATCTCAGAATTTGTCAAGGTTTGTTCAGCAAGCAATTCCTAAGAGCTTTTAATATTTACAATGTCTCTGCCACGATATCAAACAAACACTCCCCTTCATCCTACCTTTGAGAAGGATATCCTCAACACACATCTCATCTACGACTACGACGCCACTGACGCAGACGGAAATCCAGAGAAATGGCGTTATGAAATCTGGTTTTTCTCCAACGACAGAGTCGTCTACGCCATCCACGGTGGCCCCATGGCCGGCCGTATCAATTATCAAACCGTGGCCTATCAGTGTGTCCGTCCAGGCGAACTATGGCAGATCAACTGGCTCGAAGAAACCGGAACGATTGTTTCATTGGTTTTTGACATGAAGAACAAGACCATCAGTGGTATGCTGGGATTCTCAAAGGGCCATTGGGAGCATGCCGAGGAGGCTCATGGCGACAAAAGGAACCCGGCCGATTTCAACAGATGGAAAGAGCTCGCAAACATTGGGAAGCAGACTGATCGATTCATCTTGACGGAGCAAGCTCACATTCTTGAGTTGTTCAAGGGCAAGGGTGACTTGAAGCCCATATCGGAGGAGGATCCGACATTTTAATTTTATGATAGAGCGTGTATATATTAAATTGGTAGACAGGCGTGTTATGTGGTTATGATTCTAATGGAACGACTTTCTTTAAAAACCACCCAGAACTACTGGCTTGATCTTCTTACTCCCATTGCTGCGGTATCGTGATGGCCGCATAATGAAGCTGAATAATTCTGGAGCTTGCGGCACTTTCTTTCGAAGGAATGTACTAATATGACCAACTGATGATTTGTGTCGAGTTAGACGGGGCTCAAATTAAACGAAAAGTACCCTTGCCTCGGTGCCAGTCAGTGGTGTGACTGATAAGGTCAGTACCCAAAAGGAAAGTTTTGAGATAGAACTAAGCCGAAAATGGTAGTTGTTTGCGATGCACATATATTATATGATGAAGGCGAGAGGTTTCCTCAAATTTCTTCCATGAAATGCGTCTTTCACATCATATTTTACAGTCTAGTCTAACAGAATACATAGAATACACAAATACGCCGCGACAAAATCTAATGGTTCTCTACCCTATTTTGTACCCCTCCAGGAGTCCTCCACTTGATACAAAGGCTTTACCACTGTCCGGCCTGCACATTTGGAGCAAGTTTTACGATGAGCTAGAGAAGATATCAGTCATCAGGACGAGATATCACCATATAAATAACTACTTACCCATTCAACCTTATTGGCTGAAGACCTGAAAAGACTCTGCTTTCCTTTGTCTTGTCTCTCTTGTGTCCTCTGGGCTTTCCTCTGATTGTTTCGTTTGCTGAGTGCTCGGCCAGCAACGGCGAGGGGATCCCTTCGTCCCATATCCGACCGATCTGGTAGAATTTCGTCCACATAGGCAATCCGATGTCCATATGAGTTGATTCTGTCAATCGGAGACGTGTCGCAAGGCATGTCGCGCAGTTCGTAGCCAGAGACACCAAGCTCCATGTTGAGGTCCTTGGTCTTACCAATACTGAATTTATGTTAACAAGTATTCTCGAAAAGTTTGGAGGGATAGCTATTTACCATATCTCAAGGCCATTTGGTGCAAAGACTTCTGTATTGGCCTTTGTAAGTGCCTTGGAGACTATTGATGCATGCCCAAAATGTGAAGCAACGCCAACACCGACTTGGCCTGCCATCATCGCAATACCACCTACGCCAGGACTGGAAGACAATTATATTAGTTGGTGATCTGGAAGGCGATGAAGGATCGGCCAACTTACATAAACCATCCCGCAATGTTAGCGCCTTGCTGGAACAACTGAACCTCAGGGTTTGGGGTGCGAGCGACATTGATGGCATCGACCACTTGAAGGAACTGATCGCGCGAAATTCCGTATCTACTAAGCTCGGAGCTATACCCTCGTAGGAACGGCTCTCCATCTCCAAACTGGACTTGAGGGAGAGCCAGCGGTCTGAAACCAGAGCTTTGCAATGATGGCTGACTATAGGCGGGTCCCGCGATCATAGAAGAGGACGGAAAGGAGGGAGGACTATATGCAGATTGTTCGTAGAAATCTGACCTTGGACGTATTTCCTCGCTTCGTGGTCGGCCGTTTGTATATGCATCGTGAGCATGGAGCGAATAAGCTGGTGGCTCATCGTCATAACGATATCCGGCCTGGTGTTTAGTGTCAAGATTTTCTTGATCAGAATAAACACCCTGTTCATAAGATTTGTATCTCGACTTTTCGTTGAAGCTGTTTCTCGAATACGCTTGCTCTGATCGAGATGAGGATGCTGGGGTGTCGTAAGGGGATGCATTTCTTCGCAATTGGTGTGTTTGCCTTGAGCGGGAAAAGTTTCTATTCCTCTGGCTACTATCTGCAGAAGACTCGATGGCAGAGCCGATTACGTCTCGAAGAAGACTCATGATGTGTTTGTTTATGTAGTTGATAGAAGAATGGAGTGAACCTGTTTAGATATTGCCAAGAGCCGAGATATGCAGGTTGGATCTGTGGATATATATAATGATGGAGATATCGTAATATTCTTCAAGTCCAGCAGTGATGTTGCTGCTCAAAAGGGAAAGCATATCGATGATTTGTGCATAGCACATAATGCACCTTAACACCCAGGCTGTGCATACTGAGCGTTGACCAATGGTCAGTCTTGCCGACCCCAGTAGAGGTCGCCAGTAGCGTCGAAATGCCTACCGAATTGAGTTAAGTCGGGGATCGGCAGCAGGTCGTAAGCCCTACCCGTCTTCGACAGCCCATAATTGGCGGATGAAAGCTATGAGCCTCGATAGAGGGTGGCATCTGCAATGATATCGCAAGCTGATCCGGAAATATTCGAATGCTGTTTGCGTCGTTTGTTTGTTTCGGCCGGCAGCCGATCAAGGGGTGAGTGAGAATTGTTGGTTGGAGGCCTTAGCTCCGTTGACCGGGATTACAAGCCTGAACCCGACCATTTGGCGCGTTCAGTCCCTCAACAGTCATTTGTTCTCGGTCCAAGAACCCGACTTAACTGCTGGAGGCCTTGGGCGTGTTGCCTTCGGGGCCAGTGTCGATCTTGAGTGTGCAATTAGACATGTGATCCTCAGAGGCGACAATCCCAACAGATTCTCAATGACTGTTTGTGAAATGCACAATTAGCACATGTCCTGCACAAGCCCGATTATTATCAGATAACCATCTCCCGGAATATAGATCAAGGTTACACATTTTGACCATTCCTGCATTTATTTTATAATCCGTTCACTTTTAACCTGATCATACACTTAAACCAGCAAGGAAGAAGCCGGAGCTCAACTTGAGGATCATGTGACTATTGACATTGTATAGGCAAAATAATCCGAGGTACGTTGTCATGTCGCTCAATCATACTTTCCCTACAATATCGGTCGTGTTGGCGATAATTTGGCATCTCAACGGTTGCTTGATTTGGTAGAAACCCATTTCGAGCTGATAAATTGCTTGGGCCGCTGCTACAGGGGATATTATGGCTGTGCTTGAGCATCAATAACTAACTCAAATCCTACAACATTCTAGCTATACGCATCGTCGAATTTAATTTGAAGAAAATGATAAGCTCATTACCAACGTGGCACAGCCCGTCGAAATGCACCCCAAAATGGTGTTTCGACGGGGCAGACCGGAGTAAGCCGACCTGCAGATCCTCCCCACATAGCTCGTATGTCATAGGCATGCTCCAAGGCAGAGGCATAAAGAGATATTGAAGAATAAGAATAGACTAGATCGTAAAAATTAGATAAAGCCCTGATAAATCTGCATATTCTTAACATCCATAACCTTCACTCAATTCACAATCACAACTACATCAGACATAGATCCTCTTCTCAAGCAAGCCTCCTACAACATGAAGACAAACCAAGCAGCATTCTTTACCTTTCTGGCATCTTCTGTTTCGGTTCGTCAACCATTCCCACCTTGTCCGGAATATCGGTACTAATAGTGACTTGCACAGTCTTTAGCGAATGCCCGCCCAGCCGAAACCAAGTTCCATGCAAGAGACTTAACCAATGCCACGATGAAACAGATCATCCCTGATGTCGACTTCAACTACAACATCATGGAGAATCTGGCTGCTGCTCCCTATGGAGGATCCGATATTGGAGAAGTTCTCGTTGCAGCAAGCCAGGTCAAGACTGGCATCTTCGAAAGCTATCATGACGCCTTTTACGACCTCGCGGAACGTGTTCACAATCAGTCCCGTGGCATCGATGCCAAGAAGCACCCAGTCTCTGCACGAAATGCTTTGTTCAGGGCCGCAACCTATTATCGCTCTGCTGATGCATTCCTTCATGGTAACTGGGACGATCCTAGAATCATGTCCCTTTGGAAACAGCAATCACAGGCTTTTGAGAAAGCAATGAAGCTTCTTCCTATTCCTGGCCAGCGTGTAGAGCTGAAGGCTGATAACTTCACCGTCCCCGCTATCTTCTTCAAGACTGACAAACCCGGAAGACGCCCGACTGTTATTCTTGGCAACGGTTATGATGGCTCAATGGAAGATTTGTACCACGTCATGGGGGAGGCTGTGATACAGCGCGGCATGAATGCTCTGGTTTACGAGGGACCAGGTCAACCTTCGGTTCGTCGGTACCAAGACCTGGGCTTTATCCCAGAGTGGGAAAGAGTCGTCAAGCCAGTGGTGGACTATGCCGTTTCACGAGACGACGTCGACTGCAATAAGATCGCGTTGATGGGCTTCTCATTTGGTGGATTCCTTGCAGCCAGGGCCGCAGCCTTCGACCATCGCATTGCAGCAGTTATTGCTCTCGACGGAATCTATGACTTTGGAGAGTCAATCCGCCGTCAGTTTGGCCCTGACGCAACCAAGCTGTTCGAAGAAGGCAAGAAGACCGAACTTGATGAGGAGATTCACAAACTACAGGCCAACAACAAGGTACCGTCAGCCGTGCGATGGGGAATTCAGCAGGGAAAATGGACATTTAAGACCCACTCTGCCTACGACTTTTTGCAGCAGTCACAAGCCTACACACTGAAGGATCTTATTGATCGGATCAAGGCACCTGTTTTTATTGGAGATGGTCAGGATGATATCTTCTTCCCTGGTCAGGCGAAGGAATTGGCCAAGCACCTTGGTAGTCAGGGCACGCACCATTTCTTTGAGACAATCCAGGGAGCTGGTATGCATTGCCAGGTTGGTGGTTACGTTTTGATGAATCAGGTCTCGCTTGATTGGGTTGAGGATGTTTTTGCCAACCAGACGAAGGGCAATTGAACACATTAGTGAAGTTGCTGTATGGGGACGTTTGGATTTGGTGCTGGGGCATCGCTCAGCTTAGACAATATAATAGTGCTCCAGAATTTTCGCGTACAGCTTCAATAGTGACGCTTCCCCACCCCTTGAGATGTCTTTCTCGGTCGCCTATCTGTAGACTCAGGCGGAATACCACGCAACCAAACTTCGCCGGTTGACAGTAAGTGGGCCATCGTTATCGTTTAGCTCGCTGCAGCGTGATGCTGGACTATGGTGGACGAATCCGATGACGCAGATCCCCTAACAAAAGGGCCTAGGGGCTGCCGACAAGTGCCGAGTAGCCGTGCTTATTTGTGCACGGTCTAACGTTACAGCGATCCTCAAATACCCAGCCCATCCCCATTTTGGTGGCCATTTCGACGCTAGAATGCAGACCTGGAAATCATCAAATAATTCATCATTTGGCGAAACACATTACCTTCAGATTATCACCAGTATACAGGGAATCCATTAGCCAATCAGCGCCATCCAAGGTAGAGAATATGGTCTTTTCTGGCAAGCCGTCACGGGCTTGTGAGCCCTGTCGCGAGAAGCGAAGAAAGGTATGGGCTACGTCAATGGCTTTTATAAATTATCACCACCTAACTCGGCACTCCAGTGTGACCTGAAGAAACCATCATGTTCAACATGCATGCGAATGGGGATATCCTGCTTCGGATACCGAGATGTTAATTCGGTCAAGATCAAAGACCAGACCACCGCTGTCATACGCAAAGTGCAACGTCAGAAATGCAACAATACCAGACTAATGTCCAAAGTCACCAGCCCTGACAGCGGATATTTCTCGCCCACCAGCCTTGATCAGCAAGATGTAGTCGAGATAAACTGTCACCGCATCTCACCCCCTCCCGAAGAACTTGCCTTAGGATACTTCTTTTTTGTATTTACACGATCTGGACCGTTCGGATACCTACTTGAGCACACAAACACTCTCGCGGTAGACACCGACATAATCGAGGCCATTCACGCCCCGGCACTTGCATCTATGGCTCTGGAGCATCGCCGTGATGATCTGCAACGTACAGCACGATATCACTATTCCAAGGCCTTGACTCAGACAAACCGAGACTTGAGCGACCCGCAAGTGGCCATTCTCGATAAGACTTTGCTTCGCGTGCTGTTGCTTTCCAATTTCGAAGGCTTGGTGTTCGAGGGTCGAGGTTCAACAAGAAACTGGGAACTCCATGTACAAGGCTCACTGAGACTCCTAGTACTAAGAGGGAAACAACAGTTTGAGACACAGTTTGGGTGTATGCTATTCTTCCATGCCAGCATCAACGTCCTGACTGATTGCATAATGCGGTCTCTCCCGATTCCAGAAGAGTTTCATGAACTGTATGAATACGCCATTGCGAGGTTGTCAAAGTTGGATGACGCGAGATTCCGCATGATTAGGTTCGTATATCGACTCGCCAAATTATCAGATGCCAGACGCAGCATGCTGGCAACAGAGGTGATCAGAGAATGCATGACTCTCGACAAGGAAGTTACGCATTTGACGGATAAATTCTACAATCAGTCTCTCTATGAAGTCATCGATGTCACTACAGACGAATTTCGAGCAGAGAATCCCAATATCTATGCTTACAAGGATACGATACACAAATACCGCTCGCAAAATATCGCTCGCATCTTGAATACTACAAGACTGATGAGAATGACACTCAAGGAGTGGATCTTCGATATCCTTGGTGAAAACAGATGGGGAGTTATCCCCAATGAGCCCAGCGAAGGAGATCCTCTGAAAGGAGGCTGGAACCAGCTTCAGGTCAAATCCGCCTTGCAAGCCAGCGACATTATCGACGAAATGCTGGCCAGTGTTCCATACTTACTCGAACTTGCTGATGCGCAGTTCCATGCGGCTGCGCGATATATTGTCTGGCCACTTTCGAATTCTGCTGGAAGCCCAATATGTCCTGCGCCAGCGAGACTATACATCATCCATCAGCTCAAAGAACTAGCTCGTAAAGCCAAGCTTGACCAGGCCATGCATGCAGCCAGGATGTTGGAGGAGCGTGTGCCAAGGGAGGATTGGTAAGTGAAATAAGTTATATGCGAAAATTTGCCCAAATACTGATAATTGCTCGGCAGGATGCATCTTCTTCATCTGTCATAAGATACAACGTAATGAAAAGCATAACAGATAAGTGAAGTTTACTTGCGAATAAGAAGGGGCGGAAGTATGTAGGATCAGAGTCTGGGTCTGGATTGGGTCCCATAGCCAGATATGCTGTTTCCACGCGCCCTTAGATAAGGCGTTACTCCAGGGAAGGATTGCGCAATTCACGACCCATGTATTGAATCCTCTTAGAATAAAGCTATGGACAAATAGCGCTATCGGCTTGGCGCCATTAATGAACTGCGCCGGTACTTCGATCCATGTGTATCCACTACGGAGCCGCATATCGGACCCGAGTTGGAGGCTTTCCGCACTCAGAAAGTATCAACATGAAACTTGAGGAGCGAGAGATTTTGGTATCTAGATTAATATAAAGACGATGAATTACGTTTCTATTATAGCGTTGAGTAATTCTGGAAGGAGATGACTTCTAAGACGTCCAAACGTAGAGACTCCATGTTCGTAGGGCTGTCTCCCATGACCCTCCAGAGCGGTTCACAAACTAGTTTACCAGCTCGTGTCAAGAGCGCCCTTAAATCAACTTTGTTAGAGACCTCCATTATGCGATTACTAGCCTGTATGACGGAAACCGTGCAATGGGGAGACCTTTGGTAGGGTATACAACCCTCGCCACCAAGACAGAATCCCGGTTCCCAATAACATGCACACATGGTCCAATACATGTCATGAGGCTAATCTCGCCCTAACGCAGTGTCCCTGCAAACTTTGTACGCCACTGATCCTGTGAGTGCTTGCCGGCAACTGATCCTTCATCTGCCATTCTCGCATATTTAAGAAGGCATTGCAGGACGCCAGGATCTTTTGATTGTACTCGTGTCGAGAACTCTTCTTCAACAATCATATTTCGATCTTAGACTAACGGCAACATGAGTGATGAGAAGAACGGTGATCTCAAGGTCACCAACGCTAGCTCTAGTAGCTCGCTCACTGAGGGTGCTACTGTCTCTGGCAGAGCAGCTGATGAGACGCTTGATCTCATTGAGAGGCATGGACAGGAAGTTGGGGAACTGACACCCGAAGGGAAGAAGAAACTCAAGCGCAAAATTTACATCCATGTTCTGCTTCTGGTTACGTTCATCGATTTTATGCTCTATGTAAGTTGTCCAAATTCTAACTCATGTTTCTGATAGCGCTGATGCCTGTATTTTAGGTCGACAAGTCTACTCTGGGACAAGCTACGCTTCTCGGCCTTTTCAAGGACACAGGTCTCAACAACTCCGAGTACAACAATTTGAACTCCCTTTTCTATACAGGTCAGCTACCCCATTTCCTCTGGTCTACATCCACTAATCAGAGCAGGCTACATTCTTGGCCAGATTCCCGGACAGCTTCTCATCCAAAGACTTCCTTTACGTACCTACATCTCAGGAACCGTCTTCACCTGGGCCGTTATCGTACTTCTTCACTGCGTCGCCAAGAGTTACGGAGGTCTTATCCCTCTGCGCTTCTTCCTTGGCTTTGTCGAATCTTCTGTCATCCCTGCGCTTGAGATTACAATGTCCATGTTCTTCACGCCCGAGGAGCTCCACCAAGTTCAGCCTCTGTTTTACACATCATGTATCGGCTCGCCTATGTTCACAGGCTTGGTATCGTATGGACTGCTCTTCAGCAAGGTCAGCACCAGTCCTTGGAAGTTCTTCATGATCATAACAGGTGGCATGTCTCTTGTGCTCTCGGTTATTACTTGGTTCTGGTACCCCAACAACCCTGCTACGGCATGGTTCTTGACTACTGAACAGAAGGTCCATACTATTCGTCGTATTCATGAGTCGACTCGCAGCTCTATTGAGCAGAAGACGTTCAAGAAGCATCAGTTCTACGAATGTCTCAAAGATCCTGTCTCTTGGCTCTTCGCTTTCTCGGGATTTACACTCATGTTGGCAAACAATCTTCCGTACCAACAGAGCTTGCTCTTCCTCGACCTCGGAGTTTCACCACTTGGCTCTACGCTGGTATGGGTTGCATCCGGTGGCTTTGCTATTCTCGGTTGTATCACAGCCTCCCTTCTTCTGCGTTTCTTCCCCGGACATAGCGCTTGGTGGGCAGCGATTTGGTGTATTCCTTGCATCGCGAGCAGCATCGGTATGGTGACCATTCCATGGGGCAACACTATCCCAATGCTCGCCTGTCTACTTCTCCCACCCAACTGCTTTGCTCAAACATGGATCATCTCTGTCGGATGGCTATCGTCTAGCTGCGCCGGCCATACGAAGCGGCTTACGCGAAATGCCATGTTCATGGTGCTGTACGGAATCTCCAACATCATCTCACCCCAGCTTTGGAAGACAGGAGGACCTCGGTACTATCCAGCTTGGATTGTGCAGATCGTGGGGAGTTTCACCCTGACACCTATTCTACTTCTCACAATTCGATACATCCTTTCAAAGCGCAACAAGGAACGAAGACAGTGGATTGCTGAACAAGAAGCACTTGGACACCATGGTGAAGGTTATGTGGAACAAGTTGTTGGTGATGAGACTGTCAAGGTCAAGGTGGACGTTTCGATGTTGGATTTGACTGATCTTGAGAACAAGTACTTCATTTACCCACTCTAGTTCTTATTAGATGTCAGATAAATTCGCCGTGATAGCATAGAAGATTTTCGGTCTTGTTGGAACAGGCTCATCGAGAATGCTCCAGAGATCCTCGACGAGCCGTCAACATGCCACCCACGCTAGGGCTGAATTAATCTTTAACGGAGATTTTTCTGCAGACTAGTAATATCACAAGAAATTTTTTAGTTCATGCAATCAATCTCAAACAGTTTCCGCAAAGAGCAGGTGGCAATCAAGAACAAATCTGTAGCCTCCGCCTTAGAACGACACCTTGACAAGACCCACCACGCCCAACTTTAACATCCGCCCTAGCTAGACATGATCGCTAAGCATCTCATTTCTCTTAGTCAAAAAGACATGATTAGAGAAAAAATTTGTTCACGAAATCAGATAAGGGCATGATTAAAATCGGCTCATTACTAGGGAATATGATCTGTCTCGCCAAGGTGTACTTTGATACTGGACAAGGACATGCATGGTATCTCAATAGTCGCGGTTCGTGGGGTCTGTGGGGTATGTTCTCGAACATGGGGTAGAAGGAAATAAGGAACTCATCTTCACGAGCTATTATATAATGGATATCGAATTTGCTGTTCCACGACTCCACATGTTCGCCTTTCAGCGACAAGACACTTGATCACTCGTACGTTAGTCAAAAGGTCCAGGGTATTCGGATATGACTTATTACATTAAAATGCCCGAAATCGGCGGTTGGAAGAAGAGAAAAAGGAGCCGTTTCTGCCCTTCTGGTCCTCCGATCTCTCGACTTGCTCCCTATCTACAGCTTATCCTTAGGTCACCATGGAGATCGAATCAAAGCCCCAACCTCACCCCGAGGCCAACGAGTCGGCCCCTTCCACCAAGTCCATCGAGCGTGGGACTAACACCGACCTCGAACGAGCCCTCCATGGTCGCCATCTCCAATTCATCGCCATCGGCGCTGCCGTTGGCACAGGTCTCTTCATCGGAACCGGAAAAGCCCTGGCAACAGCTGGACCGGCCTCCTTACTCATCGCCTTCATCTTCGTCGGAAGTTTGCTGTTCGCAGTAATGACAGCCCTCGGAGAAATGGCAGCGTATATCCCTGTCGCAGGTGCCTTTACAACATACGCTACGCGATTCCTCGATCCAACATTTGGCTTCGCCATGGGATGGATTTACTGGTTTAGTTGGACAATTACCTTTGCGCTTGAGTTGACAGCTGCGGGCTTGATTATCCAATACTGGGAGAAGGGTCTGAATATCGGTATTTGGATCGCTGTCTTTTGGGTTCTCTTTACGGCAGCCAATTTCATGCCTGTCCGGTGGTTTGGAGAATTTGAGATGTGGTTTTCGAGTATCAAGGTCGTTACTATCATCGGCTTCATAATCTTCTCCATCTGCGTCAATGCAGGCGTTGGAGACCAAGGATATCTCGGGTTCAAGTATTGGAAGGATCCTGGAGCGTTCAGCGAGCATCTCGTGGAGGGGGATGTCGGTCGTTTTGTCGGATTTTGGTCCGTCTTGATCACGGCGGGATTCAGTTATCAGGGCTCTGAATTGGTGGCTATTGGAGCTGGCGAAACCAAGGATCCTCGAAAGACGATCCCCTCTGCCATGCGCTGGACATTCTGGGGCGTCTTTTCGATCTTCATTGCAACAGTGTTCTTCCTCGGCCTCAATATCCCCTCGACAAACAAAGGCCTTCTCAGCAAATCGCAAGATGCTTCGGCATCTCCCTTGGTTATTGTCGCGCAACTGGCCGGAGTTCCAGTCTTGCCGTCCATCCTCAATGCGGTTCTGTTGACTGCTGTCTTGACTGCTGCAAACTCGGACGTGTATTCCAGCAGCCGTATTCTCATCTCATTGGCTGATTCAGGTCATGCTCCAGCATTCCTGAAGAAGACGAACCGCTTTGGTACGCCATACAATGCCGTTGGTGTCTGCTCCGCAGTCGGATTCCTATCGTTTCTCAACCTTTCCAACGACGGAACTGTTGTGTTCAACTGGTTTTTGAGTATCACCTCGGTGGCAGGATTCATTGCCTGGGCCATTATTTCTTACTGCCATATCCGATTCATGAAGGCGCTGTCACTCCAAGGAATCTCTCGATCTAGCCTACCCTACGTTGCACCGCTGCAGCCGTATCTGTCTTGGTATGGTTTGTTCTTCAGTGTCCTGATCATCATCACGAGTGGGTTTCAAGTTTTTATTGAGTGGGATACCAGTGAATTTTTCACAGCCTACATCAGCCTGATCTTGTTCGTTGTCATGTTCGTTGGCCATAAATTAATCTTCAAGACGAAGATGGTCCCGCTCAATGAGATGGATGTCATCACCGGCAGTGATATTTAGCCTAGGCAAACAAGAAGAAGCATGTTAATTGAGTTTATAGTTATGTTACTATTTTGTTTAACCTTTCCGCATGCAGACAATATTTTTCCAGTTCATTTCTTTTGTCGTATTCTTAGTCCATGTGTACGTGACGGACTAACTGATTGGTCAAGGATAGCGGAGAATTACGACCTCACCAATCAGGAAGCTCAAAGTGTTCCAGCCGAAGAACCCGGTTCTTTGCTGAATAAGCACTAGTGATAGCCGTATCTCGCGTCAGACTTGGGTTAGTGAGATCTGTTTCTTGATTATTTTGAGATCTGAGTAAAAGGAGGGTTTCCAGATGTTTGGGGACGCGCCAATACCCTCGTTGATACCAACGACGCTGCTCTTTCTCGTCGGTGCTGTTATCGACTCTGCTTGGGCAGCTTCGGAAGCCTTGGGTATTGATCGATGCCCAGATTACGTCGCCAACCATGGTGAGTAATATCTTGAAGGTCGTGTGCCCATCGATTGATCCATCATCACAGCACCTTTAGTATGGCTTCACTCAGAAGACCGCTTCATGCCAACTGATCTTTCAGTTCACATCTCAAACACAATACCCAAGCTCAATCGGCAACCAATCAGCGGGCCATCCATTGACTTGGCCAATCTTGGAGAGCTCAATGAGCACGGTGGTGAAGATGTTGCTCTCACTTCCAAAGAGGATCCCATGACTTATCCCTCCTGGATCAAGGGAGAAGCACCAGATACTCAGGGAAGAATACATAATTCTATACCTTGCGCCATCATCTTGGTGGAGAAAAGCGATGTCGATATCGATGCATTTTACTTCTACTTCTACTCATTTAACGAAGGACCAAATATCACTCAAGTATTGGAACCTATCAATCATTTACTCGGAGATGAGAATTTATCTTCTGGGATGCATTTTGGTAACCATGTTGGAGACTGGTGAGTCTGGAATGTGCAAGGATTGGTGACGTAACTGACATGTTTCATCAAGGGAGCACAACATGGTCAGGTTTCATAACGGCACTCCTGTCGGTGTCTACTATAGCCAGCACATTGATGGTGCAGGCTACAAATGGGATGACCCAACAGTCAATATCACCAACGAAAGAGTACGTCCTACATTCTTTCAGTAAAGGATGCCTTTGACTAATTGATACTGCAGCCTATCGTGTATAGTGCCCTTGGCTCACACGCCAATTATCCCCAGAGAGGGTATGTAATTCCATTCCCTCCCGTTCTAAACTTTCGCCCTTACAAGTCATAGTCACCAACTCCACAATGCAGCCATGTTCGACTACTGCGACGAGGGCAAGATATGGGATCCTGTCCAGTCAGCATACTTTTACCGTTTCAACCCCGAAACCTTCACCATCACGCCAATTATATCGCCCTTGCAGCCATCTGCAACCAAACCCGCTCAAAACCTAACTTCCTGGTTTGACTTTACCGGCCACTGGGGTGATATCCGCTATCCAGACTCTGATTCGCGTCAAGCAACCGTTCCACATTTTGGCCTCAAACGTTTCAACTCTGGACCTAACGGTCCACGTTTCAAACATTTAGTCCGCAAAGGCCTTGTTCGAGATCATGCACGGAAGATGGGTTGGAAAGAGTGGGCAGTAGGGGTGTTTATGGCGTGGTATCCTTGTTGTATCAGGGGATGGAGATTATGGAGATCGCTGGGGATTATGGCTGTGATGATGTCGGTGTTCATCCTCGCAGTCATCTTTGGAATCAGGAAGTTGAACACGTTGAGGCGGAGACAGGTGTATACGCAGCTGAAGAATGACGATATCCCGATGGAGGAGTTGAGAAGAGAGGAGGAGTTTTTGATCTCCTCTGATGATGAAGATGAGCGTCGGCGATAGATAGAATTTTGTGTTTATGGCGTGAAGGTATACATAGAATTAGACATACAATCATCCGTGTCCCTTTTCGGGCTTCACTAGCGAAAGGCTTCGAGGCTCGTCAACCCTTGTTCTCCCATTTTATGGGAGGCATACAATCTACCCTGATCTTTCATTCCATCCACCCTCTGCCTCGAAAATCCGACCAACTGCTTCGCTCACCTTCAGGAGATGACGATCACGAAGCCTGGCCGCTACTAGAGAAACACCAACGGGCATATTACTCTTGCCACGGAATCCAGGGATATTTACCACTGGTGTATGTAGAGCCTGCTTGCGTTAGAAAGTCCCAGAAATATCCGGAGTTCGCTTACCGTCCAAGTCGCCGCAAAGATAGGACTACCAGTGTTCTCAAGACTTGCAGGGGCTTCATCAAAAACACTCGGCACAAGAACTGCCATGTACTCATCTGCAATCTTATCGAAGCGCGGTCGTAAAGCTGCGAGTCCATCGTAAGCGTCAAGCTGTGCTCTGCGCGATACTTTGTGTCTTTCCTCGACGCCTTTCGCCAGCGCCGGATCAAGCTTGTCTTTAGCTTGATAGTACTCAGGCCAGAGACTTGTCGCCCCTTCGAGACGGGTCAGAGTTAAGTTCCAATCAACGGCTTGGTCAAAGGCTGGGCCAAGATTGAGTTCTTCAACATGAGCGCCATGGGCTTTGAGAAGCTTGACAGCTTTTTCAATTGCTGCAATTGTCCCCTCACCAGCCATATCCCACTTTGAAGTCTTACATACAGCAAACTTTGAGCCTTTGATATTTTGAAAAGAACTTTTCTCATCATCATGCAAGGTAAAAACGTCAGCCAAGAGTTCAAAATCCGAAACGCTTCGAGAGAAGAAGCCGATCGTATCCAAGATCGGAGAGCAGAACTTTGAGCCCTCGCGCGTGATGGCACTCCAGGTAGGTTTGAAGCCATAACAACCGTTGAATGCAGCTGGCCGTACGATAGAGCCTACAGTTTGAGAACCAACGGCGATGGGGATCTGAAAGTCTGCTACTGCGGCGGCTGAGCCAGAAGAAGAACCTCCAGGAGTGTGTTTGGTGCTATGGGCATTTCTAGTGGCTGGGTTCTTGAAAGAGGCAGCAAATTCAGTTGTTGTTGTTTTCCCTTACAACTCGTCAGTGCCAAAATACAATCGGTGATGGAGATGCTGTCGCGGACTCACCAAAGATGAGGCATCCCGCCTGACGGAGGACCATGACAGATCCGGCGTCAATTCCAGGGTGATCATTCTTGTAGATAGCTGACCCATGTTCAGTCGGCATGTCTATCATTGTCATACTGTTAGTGATATTTCACACTCGACTCAGACAGATGGCCGCCATGTTCTTACCCTTAGTCAAGATGATGTCCTTGATCCCCACAGGAAGGCCGTGCAATGGTCCCCGCTGATCTTTGGGAACATTGTCCAGTGCTTTGGCTTGCTTCAAGACAGCTTCCGGATTAAGATGTGCCCAAGCTTTGACATCGTCGTCTCGCTGGTTGATTCGCTCGAGGAGTGAAGCTGCATACTGCTCAATCGTGAGTTCGCCCGATCGAACCTTTTCCAATATTTGGGTAGCTGTGTGACGCCAAGGCTCCATGTTTATGTCGCGTGATCTTATCTGTACTTAACGATATTACAATTGTCCGTGAAGACGGCTTTGTTTGGGTAGTTCATAGCTGGGTCTTGGTTGTTGAGGTTCCCCGCTTACTTAGATCCACTGCGATGAGGGGGTTCGGGTCTTGGCCCGACACCTTGATCAGTAGGTTTCATCACCGGTCAATTCCGCAGAATATTACTCTTTGTATATGCTTATGGATCGAATTGAATTGACTAGATAAGCTTGACGAGAGATGAGAGGCAAAAAGCAAAGCCCTCCAAGGCTAGCTACCCATTCAAGGATCACTGCACCATCCTCCATCAACAACATAAGAACTGCCAGTCACACCACTCGCTTCATCACTGCCCAAAAAGACAATGACCTTGGCAACTTCCTCAGGCTCAAGATCTCGCTGCAAACTCTGACCTCTCATCACTTCCTCGCGATACTCCGGCGTCAAAACCTCATCCCTCTGTCTCTGCGTTGCAATGGCACCAGGCATGACGCTATTGATGCGAATGTTGTACTTCCCAAACTCTTTGCTCTGCACACGCGTGAGGCCCATGATGGCTGCTTTGCAAGCGCCGTAGACTTTTCAAGACGTTAACAGGGTAGAATGTGAGAGGGGATGTTAGCATACCTGGAGTTCCTTGAGCGGGGATGCGCCAAGTGATGGAACCAAGATTGATGATGCTGCCACTTTTTGCTTCTCTCATGGCTGGAATAACAGCCTGACTCAAGAAAAACACATGTCGGAGATTGTTGTTGACATTGTTATCCCATTCTTCAGGCGTGACTTGCTCCGTGATGAGTCTAGCTCTGTTCCCAGCGGCTGCCGCGTTATTGACCAAAACATGTATCATGCCATGCTTTTCCTGGACATTCTTTACCGTTTCTTGTAGTTGAGGGAGATCCGAAACGTTGCACTTGTAGAAGATGGGCGGCTTGCCTTGGGTGTTGGCATCTTTACATCGCGATACGGCGCGATCAATTGTCTTTTGGGCTGAAGACTCGGCAATATCGAGAAAAATGACCTGACAGCCTTGTAGTGCGAACAGTTCCACTGTCGCAGCGCCAATACCCTCAGCGCCGCCTGTAATAAGCACGGTCTTGTCCCTAAGGCTGGGATAGATTGCGTGTGTCGAAGCCATGTCGTTTTGAAGGCTTAATCGATGATTTTCTCACCAAAATTCGCAGCGGGGATTTGAGTCGACTTTAAGTTTGCCGAAACCCCTCACTCATGACGTTGAAGATCATGTCCAAGCAAGTAATATCGGCCAAAAACAACGTTACAATGCCCCGTGTCTGACTGTAACTCAGTGGCTTGATTGCGGAGTTACTATAAACAGTCTAGACTTCTCCAGTGCTGCATGGAACCTGAATGCTATCCAACAGCAGTAGATGTTCCAAGCCATGTTTCTCAGTAAACAATTTTATACAACGTTTCAAGACAGCATGTTGCGACCCAAAGACTTTAGGCCCATAGCTTCAGAACAAGCATCACGAACAACTTATCTTGGGAAGCATCTTGCAGCTTTTGGTGGGTATACGTCTAGCTTCCGCTCACGTGCCCGAATGGATCATTTCTCCCACCGCCTCCGTCCCCATCGTTGGTCCGAGGCTTACACTAACATCAGCCCGGGCATCCGCAAGAGTTTGTCTCAAAGCAATGGAACCACGGAGCAAACAAGCTTGTGAACCATGCCGGCAAGATCCCCGATCCTTCCGTTATTGATCCGGCCATACTCATACCTCTCGTAGAAAAAAGAAGAGCAAATGCACTGGTGAAAGGCCGGCATGTTCATTCTGCGCACGGCTGAACCAGACCTGCACTTACAGGTCTGCTGAAATAACCAGGCCTGCTACAAGGAAATCAAATAAGGTCACAAAGAGGTAACGTTGCCCCCAGTCGTTAGTTACATACAACTAACCTCCCGAGTGCCAATAAGAGTGATTTGCAAGAGCGATTTCAGGCGTTGGAGTCACAAGTCAAGGACATCTATGAGTTGCTCCAGTATGTTCGCCATCATGTCCCCTCTTGGCTGCTTTTCTGACTTCCCAGGCCATCGCCGGCATCAGTCATCGGTTCCGGGCCTTCTCCCAGGACATCCGCGTGTGGCCCGTCAGATGACTTGCAGGTCGATCATGCTAGTGCAAGCTCCAGCATGATATCGCCGCCACTGGTGGAAACGTATTTCAGTACAAGCAAGTACGTCATGGCTCTCACCATGTCTTATGCCTTCTAATATTCCAAGTCCCGACATCCCATCACTTGCTCTGGACCATGTTATTGAGATATACCGTGTCAAATTCCACCTACAGCCGCTTCAGTTATTTAAACCTTCAGATCTGAAAGACTTCTTGACATCAGCCCCTCGGTTCCTTCTCTACAGCTTCCTAGCTCTCACTGTGCGACACAGTACGGACGATTTCTTCAAGGGCCAAGAAGTTCAAGCTGTCGAGTTTTATGCTAGTTCAGCCCAGCAGGAGGTAGCCGTTCTTGCTTCGCAAGGCATACCAAAGCTGGAGATTGTTCAAGCATTATGCCTACTTGTTCTAGCTGATGTTGCCAGTAGGTCAATGTGGAAAGTGGTCATTTCTGGGCTAACATGGGTCAACTTATCTTGTAGCTTGTAAACCAGGCCAAGCTTGGATGACCATCGGGACAATGTCACGACTCGAGGCTCTACGCAAGCTATCGCAAACTTCCTTTTATGATCCTTCGCCAGAGCTCGAAGCCAGCCTTAGGTGCCACTGGACGGTAAACCTCCTCGAACAAACATTCATGCCTCAAGAGCGCATCAGCATCCACGACGATGATGAACACAAATACCCAGCCAGTGCTCACAGACCATCATCACTCCCGCCCACTAACGACGGTGATTGCCCTCTGGATCTCTTCTCAGACGACGCAGCCGAAGATCTCGGTATCACCGCATACTACATCAAGTTCATTCAGATATGGGGTTATCTATCGACATATATGCGCCAGGTTAGAACCGGTAAAGCTGAAATAGCGTGGTCCCCTGCATCAATGCATTACACCATCTGCGCGCAAATTTACGAATACGAGACAAGGCTTCCTCATACCCATCTTCTCCGAAAGGCCAATTTTTCCAAACGGCCGGCAGCTGAAATTTTTGATCAGCGTGAATACTGGATACCATGGATTCTCACACAAGTCCTGTCTCACGCCATCCCCGCCATTTTACATCATCCATTCATCCATCTGGTAGCGATGCGAGATAGCTCAAATGGTCTCCAGGCTCGTTCGTTTCTCCAGCAAACGGTCGATCAAGCCTTGTATCACTCAGCATGGGTGTTCAAGCTTCTAAGCATATGTGAGGAATTGCATTTTGAGATATGTGATCCTTTAGTAGGACAGCTTGTTGCGGTTGTGGCCACAATACCATGGCTTTTCCAGCGTGCGATTGACCCTAAGGTCGCAGAAAAGGCAAAGAAAGATCTTGAATGGTGTAAGGGATTCTTGGAGAGGTTATCGGAAACATGGCCGCACATTGCACAAAAGGCATGCTTCTTCTTCGAGATTGACGATGTCAGAGACTGACGAGTTATTAGCTTGAGCTTTTACAAAGCCTCGAATCTATCGCCGACAACTATCTTCAGCCTTCAAACAGCAAGGGCATATCAATCATGTTTCATCCATCTCTATTCTGGGCACTGGTGGACCCCAAGATTAGCCAGATGACGCCGTCGCCGTCGCATAGTGAGGGTCACAGCCGCCTTCAGGACGCAATGATCAGAATATCGACGCACTACATCCATCCGTTGGTCAATACGCAAGCAGAACAGTCTATACCAAATCAAAGCGATGAGGCTTTTGATCCGTTTTTACTGGATGTTGGGGATCTTGAACAAGTGAATTTGGATGATATTTTTGCAAACTTTATGCCAGAACTAGATGATATGCAGTAATGCTACCTTTTTGCTATGGCTTCTGCCAGAGACCTTCCATCCAAAGCTGATATGTAAAGAAAGGGTATTTACAACACATCCGGCAACTTTGCAAAGCTGATACTGAATGAAAGAATAAGCCACAAGAGCTCCGCAAGTTATTCATGATGTTCCTGCATATTCATCTTAGGAAACTATACCCGGATAATTGACGCGGGGCCGGAGCTGGCTGGCTGGCTCAGTCTTGAATATCCGCTCACGTGCACGGAACGATTATGCTGTAGATGGCGCCGTAAGCATATTGCTATCCGGGCCCACCAAGGCTCCCGTACCCGTATATCAGAAGTCCTTCAGTCTTCCTAGAAATACTCAATTCGACCTTCCAAACATTATCACCTTCCTCTAGCAAACTGTCATGGATCCGACCAGCAAGATCGTAATTATTGGCGCGGGCCTTTTTGGGCTGACAACAGCCAAGCAACTCGCATTGGAAGGGCACCAGAACATCATCGTCACCGATAGGCATATGCCACCAGTAAGCAGTCCCAGCTTCACTCCGGAGGCCCGCTGACCCATTTCCCGAAGGTGCCGGATGGATCAAGCTCAGATATTTCCCGAGTGATCCGCTTTGACTACGCTGATAGTGATTATTGCTCCCTTGCATATGAGGCCTATCGCAAATGGTCCCAGGATCCTAAGTACAGGGGGATTTTCTACCAAACAGATTACATCATCGCTGGTTCAAAAAGCACTCCTGACAAGTCTTGGACGGACAAGACGATAGCTCAACTGGAGAAGCGGCAGCTGCCTTACACCATCTTGTCTGATGCTGCGGATGCAAAGCAAAGGTTTCCCATCCTGACTGGTGAACTAGCCCAACCAAACTTCGAGGGCTACTTGAATAAGTTTGGTGGTTGGGCAGATGCCAACAAGGCCATCAAACAACTCCGCGATGAGTGTCTCGAGCTGAGTATTTCCTTCATCTCTGGTCGAGCAGGAACCGTTGTTAGTTTCGACAGTAATTCCCAGGGCGTTATCAAGGCAGCAAAAACCCTTGGAGGTACGCCTGTTCATGGAGACCACTTCATCCTCGCAGCTGGTGCTTGGTCATCCGGAATCGTCCCCACATACAACTCGACACTATCTACAGCTCAAGCTCTAGGCTTTCTTCGCTTGACAGACTCCGAGATGATCAAGTACAAGGACATCCCTATTTATATGAACTACTCTACTGGATGGTTCAACTTCCCTCCGCATGAGGATACCAACATGCTCAAGTTTGCAGTCCACGGCTGGGGTTATACTCGGGCGCCGTCAAAGGGCGACAACAACTCGGTTAAGGCCAACATCTCTGTTCCTCCCCTGATTTCAAGAGAGCGAAAGAATTTCGTTCCAGCTGATGCCGAACAACGTCTTCGAGCCGGCTTGCGCGAAATGCTGCCCGAGCTAGCTGATCGGGCACTTGAGAGAACAGCTCTTTGCTGGTACACAGATACGCCCACAGGCGACTTCATAATGGACTATCATCCGGACTACAAGAACCTCTTCGTCAGTGGAGGCGGGAGTGGACAGTGAGTTCCAACCCTACAATACAAGGAGCCAGGCTAACATTTTCCTAGTGCTTTCAAGTTCCTCCCCGTTTTGGGTGAATGCATGACGGCGGCTATCAAGAAGACTTTACCCAGTCACCTGGCGAAGAAGTGGCGTTTCCATACTGAATATGAACATCGTGAGGATACCTTCCTTGGTGATGGTAGTCGAGGTGGTCCTGAAAGACGAGAGTTGAGTGCGGCTGAGAAGGCGAAGTTGGATGGAGAACAGAGGTCTAAGCTGTAATCACGACACAAACTTAAAATTGGATCCGAAGTCCAATGCACTTTAGAAATAGTTTGTTCAATCATTGGGCGAACCTTGCACGAATGTGAGAATATTTGCCTCAGTTCTATGTGTCGTGCCAGGGAGGTGATCCTTCTAAACTCCTTGTCGCATGGATGATGTCAACTAACATTCCTATACATAGATGAGATCAATTCATCAAATTGAATCCTTACAGATAACTCGGCTAGGCAACCAGTCCAAGTTTTATATTGAAGCTCCAAGAATAACTCATCCGCTGATCCTCTTCGATCCTGCGTCGACTGACCAATCAAAGCAGAATTACCCTTTTGGGAAATTCTCTTAGCGCTGACTCTGACTAGGATGTGACGTGGGATGCTTAACCCAATGTGTTGTCTCACCTTTCTCTTCTTTTTCATAACTCACAACACCAGCCATCTCAAAGACTTACTGACTCGTTTAACTCCTCATTTTGTAATACGCAATACGCTCTTTTCTACCATGGAAATTTTGGGTAAGCCCAATGCCAAGACGGGGCGCGGTATGCAGGTGAAAAGAGAGAAGCACCAAGGTACATCCTTCATCAACGCCACCACGTTCCCGACAAATATCAGGACATTGGATGGCTCGCGCATTTCCATTTCCGGCATAAAATTTGTTTCCCGGAAAAGGCTAAGTGGTCGAGTACCTCCAAAGCCAGTAACAAAGAGCGATCTCAAGGCTGTTCAAGAAGGCAGCCACAAGAGGATCGCCCCGAAGCCCCAACCTCCACGGCACGGCAAACATGCAAGCGGTGAAACATCGATACCATATCAACATGCAGCTGACATACCTTCCAATGTCTCATTCTCTTTTGGGCTCACCAAAACGTGGTCTCTAGCAAACGACATGCAAAACTATTATCTTCCGTCACCCAATGGCATGACTGTTCCTGACTGGTCTCTACATGGTCTACCACGAGAAATCTCCGATCAGGGGAAGCAATGCTTCCATGCCTATCTCTTCTCATGCCCTATCCGGCAACATCCCCTTGAGCAGCTGCAGATCGTCAAATGGCAACCCCTGTCCATGGACCAAAGCCGCTTTCAACGGCTCATGCTGCAGCCACTCACCCTTCAATGCACACTTAGCATGGGGGCATTATTTCTTTTGCTTAAATCTCAGAAAGTGCAGCCTGCTGGAATCTCCATGCACTCAGCACGACTGTGCGGTTTGGTCAACAAATTGCTGTCCGAGAACAGAGCTCTAGATGAAGCAATTATATTGATCCAGTCTATAGCGAGTCTGACCCTTTTGGCGGTAAATTCACCAATGAGGCTAGCCTTTAATTCTATCTAACATTAGTAACAGGCATTCCTTGGCCTATACAACGATTGGTATGCACATGTGAAAGGCCTAAAGCACATGGTGGACCTTACAGGGGGTCTCGAATCTCTCCCGCTTCCTGTGCAGATGTTGGTCGAAAAGTACGTCTATTGTCCATTTTGACCCATTTTGTCTCACTCATGCTGACTCGAGCCCACTCCAGAGTGGACCTTGCAGGAGCCTGCGACATCGGTGCCCAACCACTGATTGTCTCCAACATCTCACGGCAGACCATCTCAAAAGCTCTCCCTCTATGTCAACGGACTTCATTGGCACATGCCATGCAATGTGCCCTCTATGGAAATGAGGGCGACGATGGTATCTGCGATGCAATGCAGTCGTTGGTTATTTTTGCAGAAACTGTTAAATATGCATCTTCGCAAGGTGGGAAGGTCGTATTCGACCCTCTTGAACTTATGGAGGAGTATCATTCCATCGAGTACAAACTCGTGGCTCTACCCGAGCCGATTCAGTCGCATGTGGAAGCTCTTGAGCAATGTTTATCTATAAATCCTGCATGCGACTCTGCCGCCCAGTCGCCCGAATCCGACTCTGACCTGGCGAAGAGGTGGATTCAGGTGACTATACGCCTAACAGCCCTTTTCTATCTCAAGAAGGTGAGATGTGGTCCCGCAGAAACCCTTCATGGTGACTTTCATTTGTTGCGGCTATTATTGAAACATCTTGAGCGCATTGCAAGCCTGCCGCGTTGGGTAGCCTCCAGTGCGGTTCATGGATACTCAAGAGGTGCTCTGATATGGGTATGCCTCATGAGTGACATGATAATACGAACGAGCCTCGATAAAACATGGGGTTGCAGTTACCAGAAGGCGGCACCTTTCATCTGCCATGACTTCTTGCATTGGATTTTTAATGGTTGCGGTGATGTTAGTCTGGTCAAAGACAGTGATCTGGCGTTGTGTCATCTCCTCAATCCAGAAGATTTCAAAACAGGGACATGGAATCCACGAAAGCATCTAGAATGTATACTAGATTCATAATGATACTTCTCTCTCTCGTCATCACCTTGCGAGCGTGATGGGGGCCATAAACGCTAAGAATTCTACGTCCACGTTCGGGGTTTGAATGGCTTCATGCCGCCGCCGTAATTCTGCAGTCTGCATCATGTCCAAGACCAACGGACCTTTACATATGCCAGTCGCTTCAACCGGGATACGGTTTTGGCCAAATTACGTGAGGTGAGACCTGGTGACACTATACCGGAAGACTTTTCCGGCGGTTATGATCCGCACGAAATTTTTCTTCGGGATAAGGCCGAGAAGTTGCTTCGCATTTTGGGTCGTTCAGGATGGAATAAGCTGGATGAATGTATCGCGGACAATATTCAAGGGCTGTAGTTCACGAGATGGGTCAATTCGAGTGTCAGAAAATGACATTTTGAGACAAACATGGCACACCGTCATTCGTGCGACCCCAAATAAGCTCCTCGATTGGTCTAGTGGCTGATGTTGGACGCTCATCACTTACTCCAACTCCGATCAGATGACGCATACCAAGCCTCGACTTCCCCTCAATCAATGAAAGCCGCCCCGTTTCAAATCATAACAAACCCATCAAATTTACGTGTCTTTCAGAATGAAGCCTTCGCCGTTCACTTTTGACCCTCGCGCTGATACTTTACTCATTTTGCGAAACCCAAACGCGCATTTACACGAAGAAAATGAGGCCCAAGTGGACTCGGAGCCCGAGTATGAGCGTCTCGATGAGGCGGGGTTAGCCGAGACAAAGACGCGACGGGATTCTCCTATGACGCTGGATAATGATCAAAGCTATCCCAGAGGCTCGCTTGACGATGGCAGTTCAACACAGGTCGAGTTTCGAGTATCATCAAGACATTTGAGTTTGGCCTCGCCATTTTTTCGGGCAATGCTCGAGAGTCGGTTCAAAGAGTCCCAGCCAAATGATCAAGGACTCTATGAAGTCCAAGCTTCTGACTGGGATGCCGAGGCATTCGTGATACTGCTCGATATCATCCACGGCCATCATCGCGACGTACCAAAACGAATATCTGTCGAAACTCTATCGCATATAGCAATTATTGTCGACTATTACGGGTGTCATGAGATCATGGAGTTGGTCTTCGCAGCATGGATCAGCTACCTCGGTCCTCCAGAAGATTTTGTCAACCACGATCCACTACGCTGGCTGTTCATCTCTTGGGTCTTTCGTCAAGAGGCATTATTTACAATTGCGACAAGGATGCTTTTATTGTATGATAATGGAAAATATGTCGTTGATTTACCCATACCACAACCGATACTAGGTGAGCACCCGTTTCACTTTTTACAGTCCCACTCACTAACTAGGATTGAGACAAAATCGACGATAACCGCCAATTCGTTCTGAACACCCTCTTTGGGCATCTCTACAACTTCCAACAAGATCTTCTAGAAGGAAAAGCTGGCTGCTCCGAGACATGTGCCAGCATGCTTCTGGGCTCGTTAATGAAGCAGATGCGAACAAGAGGGTTGACAGCTATCAAACCAACCATGCCCTTTGATGGATGGAGAGTAGAGGATGCGAGAAGCTTGATCCTCGGTCTGGCGGCGCCCCCATGGCGTGTTCCTGGCAGGTCTACGGATCATCCCTGTACGCTGAATAAGTCGTTATCTCCAAGGGTTAACCAAGTGCTTGCACATGCAAAAGGACTTGAACTGAAGGATTTTGAGGGAAGTCCTTCTGCCATTTTTCAGTCTATGACTTCATAGTACTTTGAAAGGGCAGATACCTGGCACAGGACCGATAATTGTCCAGAAGAGACATTTTATGTACAATCTCAGTCATGAGTCATGACCTTGCAGCACATCATTTTATATAACGTATTCTATTGAAATATTTCTCGTTTCGAAGTACTAATACACGTAATTTATTCCAGCTAGCTCTCTCCAACTTCTTTCTCAATGTCACCAAATCTTTTCAGCAGGAGAAACCGCAGTCCATCTCGAGAAGCGACGTTGTGGATGTCCAAGAAGGGCTATCCCACTGTCCTACGGAACACTTGTCATTCTTGGTGCCGGGCTTGCCAGCACCCCAAGCTTGATCTCCATAGGTGAAAGTGGCCTGTTTATTCAGTCAGTCTATGGTAAAAACAAACATAAAAACGCCTACCGAAACTTACGATATCATCACCGGATCCGTGTGCGTTGATATTCAAAACAGCGGGGAGGCCTTCAGTCTCGGCCATAAGTGTACCGGTACCCCAGATGCTTTCCTTGAACCAGATGAGTTGTTGCTTGCCATCGTAGACGTAGACATTCATCTCATATGTTCCCTTCTCGTTTTCGCCATCAAACATGTGAATGTGAACGCCGCACCAACCGCCATTAAACCGCTTGGTGAGCTGCTTTTCACCCTCTGGAGCAGGAGCGGCAATGCCGAGGCCAGTAAAAAGAAGGATAGATTTGAAAGAGACCATTTTTGCGTTTGGTATATGGATGAATTTGATTGAAGAAGTCAATGACTAGAACGTTTGCGGTAGGCGAGGGTTCATGAAACTGTCGAATAAGCAGATGAGTTGATGAAGAAGCATAGATTCTTAAGGCTATCTTAACCCCTCTTTATAGTCTCTCACTTTCATAGACTTATTCTTGCTTGCAACGTTAAGTATACTATCTGCTGTTTTCTGTGGAGATCATGGCTGTGGATATATCCAACGGCCTAGGATGTGTTCCTTGCTCTCAGCGAAGGATCTGCTCACCAGCCTCATGATTGTCAAAGCTTGTTTCAAAATGATAGAAGAACACTACGTCGAAGGATCCCAGATAACCTGGTGAAACGTAGGATTGGCGGCATTAATCACTATCATGAGATCGAAATTATTTCCAAGCAACAATCGGCATTTCGGCAGTCAACTGGAGGAAGGATTGGTATGGAAGGTGTCATCTTACCATTACAATCTAATTCCGGGTGATGGAATAAATCCAAGAAATTTCTTGTATCATAAAGTTTATATGCACTCTTCTGCTCATATCCACCCTCAATATAACTAATTCTTAAGGGTATAATTTGGACATTTCGACATCGATGGGACTAAACTTTGCTGAGGCTTGTAATATTATCAGTTATTATAAGGAAGCTTACACTGTAAGTCTATCTCTTGGGCGTCTCTATTGCAGGCCACCTTGGGTGGCTGTGAAGTTTGGCCAGTGTCAAACCTGACGGAGAGTATCTTGAGGCATGATTATGATGGTAATGTAATGACTTAACAAGAAGGCTATTAAGCAATTGTAAATAGAGAGTACGAGGAGAATTTGACAAGCATAAGTTATGAAAGAACTAGAAAGAAGTAAAAAAAAGAAAGGCATAAAGTATTAAGTAATAGAGAGCATAACTTGACTTTATAACAAATACTTGCATAGTATACTTTTATTATATGTGACTCTAGGGTAATTATCTGAATGGTTTATTTCGAGGCTGCCGGGGCCAAGGAGAGAAGAGGAAATAACTGGTCCGAGCGCGGAGATTATTACCCAAATTTCTGTCCAATTGCCAGCCAGTGTCGCAGGGGTACAGCAGGCTAATCCTGATTAGCTTAGCTTCTCCCGAAACCAAGGATGAGAATGCAGCCCGGTATCGCCGGACAACAAGGTAATCTGCAGATTTCATCTGATATAAGGTAGGTTAGGGGAGCTGAAGTTTATGGGTAGGCCATCCGGACTATTTGCTAGGTTGTTTCTAATGTCTTATTTGCTGACTGTACATATGGCCCTGCACCAAGCCATACTCGCCTAAGGCACCCATTGATTCGTTTGTATTTTTTTGCTTTTTACTGCCGAAATTTGAAGCCTAGTGACTTCGAGCTATTGAAGCATAGCCAATGGTCAGCGACACGCTATACCCAAACAGGACTAGATCAATCCGCTAGCGCCCCTTTCTGTGTGTCGAACTCTTTTTCACCTAAGGCCAGAACTGGAGTCTGAGCGTGCGCCATTCTTCATCATCAATCATCCTCATTTCACCTCCCTTGTTTCACTCGAACCTCGCCATCGTCAGCCTCATCAAGTGATAGGCGCGATCAATCATTAATTCGATACGACTGGGCGTAGCCTCTACTCTAACATGCCGACGCGATTGCGCTGCCCATGAGGGAGTAGTCAACCAACCAAAATGGCGGGCCAGGAGCCCCTGCGACAGTTCAGGGACATTAAGGATGCCGTCTATCGCTATGACTCGGTCTTTGCCTCAATTAAGTCGCCCACTGAGCTTTATGAAGAGAAATTGAGGGATATTCGTGACCGCATCGACCAAATATGGACCGAACTACCTTCAGCGCTGCCCGACCAAATGTCGAGGCTTCAGGAAACTCTCATTGAGTTGGGCGGCCAAAAGAAAGAACTCGAGCTTGATCAGCAAACCCACATCCAGAAATATGAGAGGGAACATGCTCAAAAACTGCGAGAGACGATGGACGCCTTCCGTGACCGTCTTGTCGAGGTCATGGGACCAGGATTGGGTCAATGTCAAATGACGCCCGACACTGCCCATCTTGGGACTGAGCCGGCTGAGAACGCACCCGTTGAGCGGGAGCCCATCGAAATTATTGCAATAGATGACGACGAGATGGATGATGCACCCGTGTTTGACGAGCAAATCGATGATCCAGCCTACGACCAAGCTGAAGATTCAACTAGTCAACCAGTCTTTGACCAAGTTGATGATTCAACTGTTGACCCAGTTTATGACCAGCCCTATTGCGAAATGGATACCCCGGTCGATAATGAGCAAGAAGAAATGAACCCAGTACAGGACGATAATGCAGAGCAGGAGCCTATTGAGGAGCAACTGATTGAAGAGGAGCTGGCTGAGGATAGGCCTGCTGCTAACAGCCCTGAGGAGATCAATACTGGCGAGGCCGATGCTGCCGAACCCCAACTTCCCGAGAACCGCCGCCGCGAATACACCTTCAGTTCCGGTTCTTCACTAACTCCACCCCCCACTGATTCTGTCACGGCACGAGCGGATAGCGCTGAAGAGAATGAGGAGACATCTGGACCTGAGGATACGCCGCAGTCCTCTGTGAGAACCAGATCAGGAGGAGCCAAGAGAAAGATGGAATTTCCAGCTCAAACAACGAATAAGCGTCGAGCGGCTGAACGAACAGGCTCAGCAGCCACGGAGCGTCTTACATCTAGCGACCATCCCCTTCCATCTATAGAACCCTCGAGGAGACAAACACGACTTCGCGAGAGAAACCACGACTACTCCGGAGGTGTCGAAGAATTCGAGGGTATCGTCAACCCAACACCTGGGAAAGTTTATCTTACCTACTGGACAAAGACCAAGGAATGGCTTGCCGTCCTAGTTCTTCCCATGGGTAGCTTTGATACCATTGGAATTCCTGGCTCTATCAAGACCTGTGGCCTAGCAGAATCTCTTCCATCCTGCTATCAATTTTACAAAGGAACCGGCAAATATACCTGGACTAAATATTATGAGTTGAGTGGGTCTTTGGTCAAAGAGCGCATGTTTCCCATCATGTACTTTGACGGCCGAGATTTCCCCAACAGAAGTGCTATCGACTGGATCGAGGCAAAAGATTTGCGGAAGTTTAACCCGAAACTCAACAACTCGCTTGTTCCGCATATTCGATCGGTTGACAAGTACTTGAAAACCCACCCTGAAAGAATGGCCTTACAAGAAAAATCAGACGGGGAAACAGAAGAGGAAGAAGAAGAAGAAGAAGAAGAAGAAGAAGAAGAAGAAGAAGAACACGAAGAGGATGGAGAGTTCCAACCTTTAGGGGACGAGGAGGAAGAGGAGCCGTTAGAAAATGAAGCGCCGGTTTGTGAATCATCGAAGGTGCCAGAGAAAATTTCAAATAAGCCGGCCCAGACAAGGCCTTCTCAAGCGAAACCAGGTCAAACAAATCCTGCTTCGACGGCGAGCACTGCTCCGATAACGCAGCCTGCCCAGACAAACAAGACTGTTCAGACAACAACGGCATCTGTAAAAGGTAGGACTTCTCGTCGCATACAAATTCCGAGTTCGCAACTAACTAACCCCGGCAGGACGTCAAGCCCCTCCCGCAGTCTCAGTCTCAGTCTCAGTCTCAGCTCAAAATCAAGCCCGAACTCAAATCCAAACCCGGCCAGTTAGCAATAACCCTCCTGCTACTTCGGGTAGCGGCAGTCAATCTGTACCTAAAGAACGACAACCTCCCAAGCCAATGGCAAAGCCTCCGAGAAACAGTAACGAAAACGCGCCTGCAGAACGACAAGTCCCCAAACCGATGGCTAGACATGTTGCCAAGCCTGTTGCTGAGCCTTCTCAGGCTCCAAGACAACTGACACCGCCGCTAAGACCCCGATCTAACCCGCAGCCCAATACTATCTCCGATAACCCCTTGCCTGTGCAATCATCACCACTGGCAAGGCCTGCGAGTACGATGCATCCGTCGCGGCCACTACCTAACGATGTCAAGGACGAGAAGAAGCCCGTTGTCATTAACATTGATTCGGATTCGGATAGTGATGATAATCCCTCTAAACGCGCCCAAGGCAGTTCATCAAGGCAGAGACGATCTAGTAACACCGACCAGCGGGAAGCTTATGAGGCAGCTCGTCTCAGAGCAGCAAGTATTGCACGAGCTGTGTTAGGGAATGCACGACCTGGCTCATCAAGTGGAAATGGATGGCAGTCGAACTCAAGCAGGACACGCGCGCCTCTCTACAGTCCAACCGTGACCAACACTTCACTACCGGATCAAGAACCAAGGCATGCTGGGAACACAATCCGTACACCGCTAGATGCACGACAACTGGGCTCTGGATCTCTTCCTACTCCCCCAACGCATCCCTTGTCCGAGCCTTTGGACAATGGCGCCAATTCGCCAATTCGCCCACCGTATATCACAAGCCATCAACCCCGTTCTGATGAAGGTCCATACCCCCACCAACCTCAGCCACGACAGCTTCAGGCTGGACAACAACTCTTGAACAAGTATTCGAATCCACAACCCTCTCCTCAGCAACCGGCTCATCGTGAAATGCAGAGCGTCCCTGAGCTTCCTGCTACCACTACTTATTGGCATACACAAGGCCAAATGCAGAGTGGACAGAACTCTCAATGGTTACCTAATGGCCACTATCAACAGCCACAGACATCTCCAGTGTCTGCTTCATCTGCCTATCAGCCTCCACAGCCGCATACACACCAGCCTCAGCCTTCTCTATCGACTCCAACTCAGTATCAAAATACACAACCGGTACGGCCTTCACATCAGCCGGCTCCCGCCCAGTCCCAAGATATGCAACCTTATGCACAACTGCCTTCCACGCAATATCAGTCGTATGACCAACCATCACAGACTTGGCCATTGCCGTCTTCTGCGCCGGATTATAGCTCACAACATGTGCCACAGCAACAGCAGCAGCAACCCCAGTCGCAACCTCAACCAACTCAATGCCATAATACACAGGCGCACAATCAACAGACTCTCCCTTCTCTGCCGAGTCTGACGCAAAGCACGCAAGCTCAACAGGAACCTCCACAACAAATTCCTAGTATGCAGACTTACAACCATGCGCCTCCACAGGCCTCTCAGTATTTACCTCCAAGCCAACCTCAAAATCAAGCACCTTCACAGAACACTTATCAACCATATTCCTCTCCATATGTTAGCATGTCATCTCACACACCGCAACAGTCCCAGTCTCATCCGGCACAGCAACCATCCGTTCAGTATCAAAACGCCCCATCACATGCCTCACAACAAGCTCCTTACCTGCCCCCTCCCTCCACCAGTCATGAACGGTCTACGGCATATCAAACTCAACCACAATCACAGCCCTTTGGAACTCCTCAAGAAAGGCCGCCTTCCACTCAATATCCAACTGCACAACCGCCGGCACAAAGCCTTGAATGGCCACCATCATCTCAACATTATCAGACTCAACCATCGCAACACGCTCCTCCACGACCGATGTCCAGCCTTGAACGAACCGGACAGCAGCCGGCTCCCTTCCAAGTGCCAGCCGTACAGCCCCCTAATGTTGGACCAACTGGATCTTTCGGCCTGGAATCTTCGAACCAACTGCCGCCTTTAGCAACGAACAATACCCAGTTTTCTCACAATCTCTATCCCAGAATGTCACAGCCTCAAGCAACATCTGCCGAAATGCAACTGCCGGCTTCCCAACCGTCTCATCCCAGACGAGACTCAGAAGCTCAGAGTAATGGACCAACTCTAGTTGAAACACCCATCCCCAAACCGCAACCCCCTCGTCCCGGAGATCATTACGAATTGAGATACATTCCGGTTGATCCCAACTTGTCTCAGGGTCCTCCAAGCTGGGGTGACATGCTCCCGTTCGAGCTGATCAAGTTTGTATCCGAATGGCAACGTTTACGCTCTCTGCGCCAAGGTTTATGTGGCCTCGAAAATCGAAATGGAGAATTCGAGTGTCTCTTTTGCCATCAAGATGGAGGAGGCGTACACAAATATGAACATCGCAATTTTTTCGAGAAGCATTTGATTGATCATTGGGAGTCTTATAAGAAGATTCATGGTGCGGAGTCAAGCTCTGGGGGACGAAGTTTCCGTGATGCTACTGATAATTAATGTTGATGCCACTGGACCAACGGAATAAGGGATTTGTATACTGGGGAAGTGTATAGGCGGGCAGCGTGTTTGTATTCATTTTTAAGAGACATTGCATATTGGGTGACGAATTTTGGCTCACATCAAGGGAAAGGCGCGCTGTAGGCGTTAAGATAGAGAAACGAAGATAAGTTATTGATGAGTTATATATCTATGCATTAAATATTGTCCATGCAGATAAGTATTCTGGATCCACCCCAAGAGCATCAACTTCAAATTCGTGCAGCTCCTATTATGAAGCATTGCACAGGCGAGTAAGCGCAAAATCATCAACACCAATGATGACGGTGTTGAAGCTACCTTGACACTGGACTGTAATACTCAGCGTAGCAGGCGAATCTGGATCATCAACGGTAAAACCCTGGCTTGACAGCCTAAAACCGTAGGGACCGCTGTCGGTCAGTGTCTCACCTGGATTGAGGACCTGCTGGTTGATACGTGGAGTAACCGAACAGGCAAATCCACGGCCCTGAATGGCGGTTTGTAGGTTGAAATAATAATCTAGCTGATAGATGAAGGGGCCGAGGGCGGGGAGCGTCTGGCTGAAAGTAGTGGTGGTACGGCCTTGATTGAGAGTGTTGTATCTAGACAAAAACAAACATGATGAGTTTTGGCTGTTTCATATTATGTAGCATAATACTTGAACTTACAAGAAGTTAGGAGCGGAGCGAGGGTTGATTTGAGAGACAGTAACGCCGCTACCCAATACCCAAGGGGAACCATCGTTGTTGTTGTCGAAGCTGGGGTTGACGAGGATCTGAGTCTCGACGCAGACAGGAGGACCAGCAGCGGTGGTTGTAGTGGTCGTGGGCTCAACGGTGGTGCTAGTCTCGCCCACGGGTTCAGTGGTAGTGGTTTCGACGGCATCAGTAGTAGTGCCAGGAGCAGTGGTAGTGTCAGTGGCAGTCGTCTCGACGACACCAGTGGTGTCACTTGTGCCCTCGGTGGTAGTAGTCTCGAGGACCTCAGTGGTATCCGTAGAGCCAGAGCTAGCCTCAGTGACAGTTGTGTCGAAGGCACTGGTGGTGAGAGTAGTCTCAACAACATCGGTGGTGTCGATAGAGCCAGTGGTAACCTCAGTGACAGTTGTCTGAAGCGCACTGGTCGTGTCGGTGACGTCAGCAGTGATTGTTGAAGATGCAGTCTCCTGAGTCGCAGCAGTTGTCGTCGTCGCAAGAGTAACTGTGGAGGACAAAGCGACCGAGGAATAAGGCTTGCAAGGACTGGCGTTGACACCGACACCAAGAACAGTGGCCGCCAGAAAAGCGACAATTCCGTGACGAGCCATTGTGAGAAAGGCGAGCGAGTGGACAGTGCTTGGCACAAAAATTATTACGACTACAGAGTGAGAAGCAATGGATAGGAAATATATTTTTATCTATATACTGCTAATTTCGTTGCACTGTTGGGAATTTGATGCCACAGCTGAATTGGGTGCGCTAGAATCAATAGTTTGATGGGCTAGTGGGCGAGCTGAGCTTTAGGCCCTGGAGTTCAGGGGTAAGATCGCAATTTCCCCTATGCGCGACGCTAGAAATAGCAGTGATCAGAGCGCTAGATTGGGAATTGCAGTCAATGAGAGCAACACCTTAAGGTCCATGCTTAAGATAAACTGTGGCGAGCTAGTTTATGCTTGGCTGGCCCATCTCATTTCATCCCATCAATTGAGATATCACTCACTCATCGATCGATCGCCCCTCATAGATGAACAACTCATCAGGCAGTGTAGTGCAGGGGTCGGACAGATCGGATCAAAAAGATAAAGAAAATAATTAAAGAGGGTAAATCAGTTATGAGAATTCGTCATTAAAAATAAGAATTATATGTAATGAATGCCCAAAGGCTGTCTGTCTTCTCATCAACGATGCTCAAGAATTGTTGTGAGTTGGTGCGGAGACAGTCCAGTCCAGACGCGTTGGTTACCTTAGTGACTTGTCCCCGCAACAAACAACGCGCCCGGGAGGAAAATGATCCGTCAGCTTGGAGTCGGGTCAGTGCATCTCGAATTTTCAGTCACGGAACAAACAAAGAGACCAGACCAGACCAGACCCTGGAAAAACAAACATCAACGACAATAACAACGTTACGATACCACGATATCACGACTCACTCACTCATTTGATAGGCATTTCCCATTACTCCACTCCACTGCGCCAAACTCTATTCCCTCCTACCACGTTGGAGCCTCATTCTGCCACTCAGTCCTGTCTCATCTCGCCAGTCGACTGCTCACGTGCCCCCACTCGACTCCAACATGGATAACTATCAGAGAATAGAAAAAGTCGGAGAAGGTATTTATCCCATTCCCTCTCTATTATATATAACTCATCGCTCATCACCACCAGGTACCTACGGTGTTGTCTACAAAGCTCGTGATCTCAGCAATAATGGCCGCATCGTCGCCCTCAAAAAGATCCGTCTTGAGACTGAAGATGAGGGCGTTCCCAGCACCGCCATCCGTGAGATTTCTGTGCTGAGAGAACTGAACCACGCAAACGTTGTCAAGCTTCTCAATATCGTCCATGCTGACGGCCATAAACTCTACCTCGTCATGGAATTCCTCGACCTGGATCTCAAGAAGTACATGGACTCACTCCCAGTCACAGACGGAGGTCGCGGAAAGCCTCTCCCCACTGGAACCGCCACCACCGTGCGAAACTTGGGAATGAGCGATAAGGTTGTTCAGAAGTTCATGTTGGATCTGTGCCAGGGCATTAAATATTGCCACTCGCGAAGGATATTGCATCGCGATTTGAAGCCCCAGAACTTACTCATTGACAAGGATGGAAACCTCAAATTGGCTGATTTTGGTCTGGCGAGAGCCTTTGGTGTTCCGTTGAGAAGCTATACCCACGAGGTTGTTACTCTCTGGTATCGCGCGCCCGAAGTCTTGCTTGGTGGACGACAGTATTCAACGGGTGTTGATATGTGGTCTGTCGGAACCATCTTCGCTGAGATGTGTTCTCGAAAGCCCCTTTTCCCTGGTGATTCTGAAATTGACGAGATTTTCAAGATCTTCCGGTGAGTCAGCGTCCCTACTGTACGAATGAATGTGCCAATACTGATCTTACTAGAACCCTCGGAACACCTGACGAAGATGCCTGGCCCGGCGTTACCACGTACCCAGATTTCAAGCCATCTTTCCCCAAGTGGCAGCGAGACTTCTCTGTCCCTCTTTGCCCGAACCTAGATGATGCTGGTCTGGAGCTGCTTGACTATATGCTCATCTGCGATCCCGTAACTCGCATTTCTGCCAAGGCAGCACTGAACCATCCTTACTTCGACGAGATTCTGTAAGTGGCTAGGCATCATTGTTGTGATAGGTTACTAATAGATAAATGCACAGGGGGCGCAACGAAGCCTAGTTGGAATGATTTAGATTGAATGTATACGAAATTGTAGAACACGGCCGAGGGGCTGCATTGAAAAGGTAACATCGAGAGTCTGGTATAGTAGGGCGAGTGTAATGAGTATCATATGAAAGAGTCTTGTATTGTTCATTTACAGAGTGTCAGATCAATCTTCTTAGACTTTGGTCTTGGTAGTAGCACCAATAACAGCACCAGAAGCAGGAATCAAGAAATCACTAGCCTTGACCCGACCATCAGCCCCACGAGCACCCTTGAGCGTGGACGCATCCGTGCTCTTGAACGCAGCATCATTCCACGTATCCTTACCATCCCAGGAGTTTCCAGACGCAGACACTTTACTGTTCAGGCTAACCTGGTCATTCTTGTTGCTGGCTGCGATGTTTTTGGTCACCTTTGACGATGAGCTGCGAAGGTTGAAACCGTTATCACCATTCTTCCAGGCAGTATTTCGGTCAAAAGTCAAAGACCCGGGGTTACCATTGTCGATGAAACCCTTCATGACATTTTGGAAGGCCATGCAGTTCTTAACGATGTGGTCCGCCGGAGGGTTGTTGGTGATGCCGAGCTTGAAGCCATTGCCATCGCCCTCAAAAGGAGTAAAGCCCCAGTGGTTGAACCCATTGCCCCAGGCATACACTTCCTCAAGCGTCACGGGTGAACCAAACATGTACAAGTCCAAACCATCGTCAACGTTATCCCAAAGGCGGGCGTTGCGGAGGATGTTGCCTTCACCCTTACCCTCCTTGCAGGCGAAGCCGTCGGCACTCTCGCCATTCTTACGAGGATCACGGTTGCGGTAGGAGTCGAGGTTGATGACTTGGTTATTGGAGGAAGCACCCTCGAGTTGAAAACCTGTCTCGTAGTTGTCGTGGGTAGAAAGACCCTCGTAGTAATTGTTGGAAGCGTCTCTGGCATAGATACCATAAGGACCGTTTATGATCCTGCAACATGTGAGTTTCTAGGCCTTAAAGATCGTTGGATGACTTACTCGAGGTTATAGAAAGCCCACCACTCTGCGTTCTGGATATGGAACACGCCGCGCTCAGCATTTGGCAGTGATTCGCCAAGGGCCTTTGGTGTACTATTTGGTGTCAGGCTCGTGATCTTTCTCGGCATTGCTGACTCTGGTTTACCCAGGCATGTTCTCTCCATCAATGATGACCTTCTCATTCTGATAAGGCTTCACAGTGATAGGATCACCCTTTGCACCACTCGTCTTGACCTGAATATTCTTCGATGGAGCATAAGTACCCTTCCGAAGATAAATTATATCACCAGCCTTGGCAGCATCGATGGCAGACTGGATTGATCCATATGGCGCCGCAAGGGTACCAGTACCAGTACCGGTTGGAGAGACAAAGATATCCTTGGCGTTAGCCCCAGCCAAGAAGGCTAGGACAATAGCGGGAGTAAGCTTAATGACAACCATATTTGCAGAACGATCCAATGACTAGAACACTGTGACAGTTCTCCATTCTCAATGGCATCGGCTTTGTCTTAAACCTTTTGAAGCATAATTTCTAAGATGGGCCTACGGATCGGTCCACTCCGAACGAGACCATGTTGGTGTATTTCCACCAATGATGTCCATTCAGAAGATGGTGGGCATCTCATCTCGGAGACATTTCAAAGAAAGTGTTTGGGGGTTGTTTGGAAGATTGGGGGACTTAACGCCATAGGGACCTCCAGGATATACTTAGTGAACATTTTTCTCGGGTGAAGAGAGGCCGAAGCGGTGTGGCCATATGTTCAGAGGATTGCGTGTTCTCTTGACCGAATGTTGATGTGTTCAAAAGCAGTGAACAAAGAAAAAAAATACCATGACGAGCAGTGCACTATGTTGTTGAGAGGGTTTTACTCAGTCCTTTCCATAATCCAATCAAGGTCAAGATGGCCGAGTGGTCTAAGGCGCTGCACTCAAGATTTAGTCTTACCTAGTTAACTAGGACCTATTGCAGTATCGAAAGATTCTTGGGTTCGAATCCCAATCTTGACATTTTCTTTTTTTTTCTTTTTTCTTTTTTTCGCTTTTCTATTGTTATAAAAGTTTGTCAAGTGAAAGCTAAGAGAAGACATTATCTGTTCATGCATGTTGACAATAGTGAAAGCAAAATCTTTCTTTTTCTTCTCTCCAAATGATGCACTCACTTTGGGCAATCTCAGATCAAGTAATGTCGGGAGGCACTGGCGAATAATGACAAATGCTTTTGCAACTGCTGAAAGAATGAGTTTTTTTTTTTTTTTTTTTTTTTTACAATTTTCACATGAGACGGGCGTATACGATCTTGAAGCTTCTGTGAAAGTTTGGCTGACCTGGGGAGATTGAGTTGATTGACAACGACTAGTACGAAGCCGACCTATCCTCGCTGGCGACCTTGAAAACTATTTTCTCACGTGTCCTATAAAACCTTTGACATTTGCAAAATTTTATCGGCTAAAGGGAACTTTCTCAGCGTGCCCGTCCCCGACTTTTGAGTGAAGGATCTTAGTATACCTATGTAGAATGGATTAATAACTGAAAATAGCCCAATAGATAACAGTCTGATGAACCAGTATCAGAAATCAAGAATGATGAAGTTTTGAAATGGAAGAGGCCGTGAGAATCAATGGCCTCTGCTGACATTCCCTCACGTCAGAGATGTGAACCTAATCCTCCGTAAGAAAACGGCGACCAATGCTTCCAGGCTGAAGGATGTTGCCATCTTATGTAAGGGCTGATGGGGTTCGGACAGTGATTGGCTTCAGCCTTATAGGGCAGCCACGTCATTGTTAGCCAACATCAACAATCCTACTAAGCATTTAAAGGCAGCTGGCTGGATTAAGACGAAGTATAAGAAGCAGACATCCCGGCGTCTTCCTTGAAAGATCGTCCTCAGACCAAAAAGAGTCGACCGACAGTAAATTCTGATCATACACTTCGCACTATGGGTGAGTTCGACATACCCCTCATCTGACCTAAATGACTGACATAACCAGCCACTGAAACCAACAACCAAGCGCTGAGCTATGGCGTCGGCGAGATAAAAGCCAAGGGAGCTTTCACTGCTGAAATCACCATAGCTGCGCGTGTCGGACTTGAAGATGTCTGGCACAGCCAGTATGCCGGCTCTCAAGTCATGGGGAAGCGCCCCGGCATGTACATCAAGTACCTCCCGACAAAGTACCACCCTATCAACGGCGATATGCTCACTGGAGGATGCTATCTCTTCGATACGCTAGAGAACGCAAAGGGCTATGAGAACTGGACCACCAACGAGTTCGAAGTGGGCGAGCCAAAGACGACATACTGGAAACAGCCATTGTTCAAAAAGGTAGATTCATTCATTTGGAACGTCATCGGGGCTCATAATTTCACGCCTGTTGCTGAACATGGCATTGGGCGCTTCCAGCGATGGACTTACCACCATGTTGGCGTAGAGGCTATCCTAACGCAGCTCTACCCCGTCCTCAAGGATGCAGCTGAGAGGAGGGGGGCTGGCTCGTTCTGGCTCCTGCACCGCCCCGAGGACAAAATGGTAGCCGTCCACATGTCGTTTCCCAAACCGAAGGACAGTGAGCATGAGGCGATGCGCGAAGACGTGGAGGATGTGGCTGGTAAGAAGTCCGTGGCGGATGTTTTTCCTGATGCTTTCGAGGTTGAGACGCTTTTGGACAGAACTAGCATTTACTTTGCCGTTTGGCAGCCGATGGTAGAAGGTAAGGATGGTGTGAAGGTTGTGAGTCCTAACTTTCCGGATGTTGCGAAGTCGGCTGGAAAAGCTTGAGTCAGACAGGGTATTGGGTTTACATATCGAACAAGTGAAATTGATAAATGCCGTCTATTAGTCCTAAACTCCATACACACAATACAAGGAAACTTTTGTCTATTCCAGTATCTTAACCCAACAGAGCACTTTTCACTTTCTCAACCTCCTCTGAAGTTCCACAAATCAAGCCAGCTCTATCGTCGCATCCCTTCAAAATAGTGTCAAATATTCTGGATCCATCGGCAGGGTCAATAGCTTGACCTCCTGCACATTCAACTACAAGCGCCACAGGAAATAACTCATAGAGCCTTCGAAGTTTTGCCTTGCTTGTCGATGTAACAGGAGAGATATAGACTCCGTGACCCTTGACAAGAGCGTGATAAATATCAGGAATAAGGCCACCGGAGTATCGAAGAGTATACTTGTCACTGATGAACTTGGTGACGAGGTTCATATACTTTTCATTCTCAGCAGCTGCTCGTAGGTTGGCGGGTGCAAAATAGCGCGTCTTGAAGGGAGGTTCAGGGAGTCGAAGCTCAGGGCGAGCTACGATGAATCTTTGGGTATCGTTAAGGCTGACTTCGAAGCAGAGGGGCTGGGATCCAGGAACTCGAATGGCGACAATGGCGAGAGTTCGGGGACCAAAGACTCCAAGGATAGAAGCAATTTGCTTCTCTGCCGGTTGCTCAATTGCCGTAACTCCGTCCCAGACACCGATGATAGTGCCCACGGACCAGTTAGGCCCGATAATGGAGCTTCCGTCGAGAGGATCGAAAGCGACAGTATATTGCTCAGAATTGCTATCAACTTGTGTTGTCTCGCCTTGGCGAGCTGGCTTCTCGACAGGATCCTCCTCGCTACTTGCAGTCTTGATAGCCGATGATTTGGCGATACTATCACGAATGATATTCTCAGCCAGCACATCAACGTTCAACTGCTCATCTCCAAAGGCATTTTCCGTGCCCACGATAGATACGTCATATGATCTCCTCAACTCTGTGCCAATGGCAGAAACGGCGCTGAGAAGCTGTGGAATGACCGAGTCGCGAAGCGAAGCCCGATCCTTTTGGGGGAGGGCTGATGTGAGAAATTGCGCGAGCTCAAGCTCGGAGGCTTTTGTTGAAGACATTTTTGGTGGATGCTTGATAATGAAAACGTCAAGTTCGAAATGTCGATCGCATTTTCGAGGCTGCGTCACAGAAAATTGACGCAATTGAGCTCTCATCAAGGTCGAACTTTACCAGATGTAGCTTAGACTTAGACAGCTGTTATCGACAGCGGGCCGATTGGCGTTGATAGCGTGCGATAAGCACCCAGTGGCGTCTTGACATCACATCATGGCCGTGGTGTTGAGCCATTTCGCGTTTATTTCAACATCGAATGTTGAGTCGGCTAGATTTATTGAGGCGAATTGTCGGTTAACTAACCGGAAAGCGTTTTGATGGTAGTTTTTGGTCTTGATCTCGATTGATTGCAAATCGTCAAAAGCCTAACCAAGCCAGGTTTAGGAAGCTTCGTCTGGCCATTTGCGCGTAACGCTGTCAGCGTTCTCGCATAAATCCATTCGAACGAGTTTTCAGCTTTGTGCTAAAAGAGGAAAGTTTTTGTGTATGGGTACGGTCAGAATAATAATCAGTTCAGGCTGGGATTTAAGAAGCCGGGGCCTCCGAGCTTATCGGGCCGCATCGAAGCTTCTGCCAACCGAGCTGTCTTGGGTCACATATCGTATCACTCGGATCCTCAGTGGAGTGTAAGCAAATAGGATGATCAGGATATCTCTTAGCGACTCTTGAGGATGATTCACGGTAAAGCGGGACATTTTCCGATGGGCAAAGGACCCATGCGGAACCGCAGCCGCAGTACGATCGGAAGATGAGGTGTCACAAATCGATCTATCGAAGCAGCACGAGTTTTGCTCATCAATTCTGATAAGATGTCATAGTTCCACTGCACTGCACTAGATTACCGATATGTACACGTTTCATTCATCTATTCGATGGGTACTCTGCCTGGCGGAGTTCCGTGTCCGTCAGGTCATGAGCTATCTAAAGCAGAGCCAACATTGATTTCACAGTTTTGATCCGCTGGCAAGAGTGTCAGATAGGTTATATTGTATAAGAATATATTCATTTCAATCCTTACGCAAATGTCTCATGAGCAACAACCGGACCCTTCAGAATCATAGGGTTACCAGAGTAAAAGTTCTTGATATCGCCCATGACTGCAGCAGCAGCCTCACTGGCAGCAGCCTTGTCAAAAGCCTCAACACTATCCCACTCGAGAGTGGCCTGGATCTGATAGGGAGCACCCTCCTGGAAAGTCAGAATCTTGTAGTCCTTCAGACCATGGGGACCCCATTTGCTTCAGAGCTGTTAGTATTCTGTAATTGCATAGCTTATTCTGCTAGATGGTTCCACTTACGATGCGACAAGAGGCATATGGGTCTTAAGATAATAGTCCAGGTCAAAAGACGGGCCCGAGGGATAGACGACGAGAACTTGAGCCATTTTGGTATGTGAAGAAAGATCTGATTGAAAACTTTTGGTAAGATGTATTCAGTGAAACAACAGGTAACAGCCTCGGGCAGATCAATAGAGGGGTAGCATGATTTATATATGGTGTAGCGAGCGGGGTGATACTGCAACCCCACCAAAGAAATGGTGAGGCGACCCGCGAACGGGTCAACGGAGTTTCGGAGCTGAGGTGCAAGGGCTGTCGGAGTGGGAGTGATGTGATTGATGGAGCCTGATTACTCAGCTCCGAATTCGCTTTTTGGTATATCTCCTTGCTTTATCAATGGCCTATAGAGCCAACAAGATTGAGACAGTTGAACAAGCGGTCAAGTTTGCATTGTCAGGTTGGCTGGTGCTACGAAACCAAGGCAGAACTGTTGCAAAAGATATGCAGTATTCATTCTACTCATAATGCTATGCATAATGCCTCTAAGTTGGATGGAGAAATAAACAATGAAAAATATCATCTGCTGGAGTCCGAAGCTAAAATTAGTATAATTTTAAGAATTGAACCTAATGTAATGCTCCATGTTCAACTTCCACCATCTGTCCAATAGAAACGTCATCCTTATTCAAACAAGCACTCATAGGGCCAGTAAGAAGACCCCCTAAAAGTACAATTCCTAATTTTCTCCCAGTGTGGAAATGAAGGTAGTATGGAAATCGCCAAAGGTCAAACGACCCATGGTAATATCGTCGTTGGTGGTATAGTTGGCCGTAGCAGAGATCTGGACCTTCTTGCCAAGATCAGGAAAAGCGGTGCGACGGACCTCAACGGTAGTGCCATGCTCGGAGAAGTACTGGCGCGCCTCGTATAATGTATCGTTGCAGGGAACAAAAGCCGGCAGCTTCTTCTGACGCAGCGAGCGCTCCTGCAAGCCGTGGCACGAGGCTGCGAAGAATCCTGGGTCCGGTACTCCGTTTCTGCCTTTGACAGTAAACTCCCATCGAGTAGCATCACCCGGCATGACCTCACGCGTTGCGTTGTAGTCATGGCTGTACCAGGTGCTGTGTAAGTCCTCGGGGTTGGTAACCACGTAAGGTGCGCCCCATGCGTTGCACACGAACGCAGCGAGAAGGACGGCCTGGGCGAGCATGATGAATAGACAAATCTTCAGATAGGACTGGTCGAGTGTTAGTATGTCTGCCTTTGGTGTCCGAGGACTGTCCAGCATGCTCACCTTCGGGGACTACTTAAAACTTCAGAATAGATGGGCTAGGGATTTTTCGCTGATCTGGCTTGCGGATTAAATAGTCTGCATTCACAAATAGAAATGACGGAGAGGATAGAGATTATATATGGAGTATCCGTACCTATCGTGCTCTTTTCTATTTATGTGGCCTTTTCTGGAAACTCTAATACGCCTGAAATACGAGAAAAACCTCCTTTGCAATTTCTTTTCATCCGTGTCGAAATGCGCATTAACTTTTGTACTGTCTCAGGCGAAAGCTTAATGGACCGGCAGTTTTGTATTAGTGCCGACATACCCGATCAATCTTAATTAATAATTGAAAATAGTTAGTTTGCTCTAAGCTTAGCCTTTGCTAGTACCATCTATAACCACTCCGTATTTAAATTATATTTCTGGCTAAGGAAAAACAGAAGAAATTAAGTTCCATGGTGAATCACCGGAGCATAAAGCGCATCTTTTCTGCTGAGCAAAACTGACCAGTTTTGGTCTGAACTGAACCAATACCCATTCGTCGGTATGCAGGGAGACTGCCTGCTATCCCGCCTGGCACATCCGTCACTGGCTTCAAGATAAGAAATGTTTGTCTGCGAAGCCCCCCCTGGGAGTCAAAAACTGATCGTACCAATAAGCAAATATAGTTGGTGAAGGTACTGCGTTCTATAGCTTCATCATCGAATTGCCCAGCCCATGACCATGGTATTGGCTTGGAAAAATCTAACTTCTCTCCTTCAAGCTCAAGGTAGGGAGGATGACGCCTATTCTTTGGGGCGATCCGTAAGAAGAGAGTTTTGACTGGGCCTTCGATAACCAGGGACGAGGACTGCACTTTGGACACATAAGCCAACCCGGTCCAGGTGATATCGCAAGTGCATAGATTTATGTGATCTTCTGTCATTGTCTCATCTGTGGGCAGAAACCTTTGCCAGAAGTCGAAGGCAACAGAAGCGTTGCAAGAAAGCCAAGTCCAAGAAGGGATTTCGAGGGGACTAGCTGTTTTTAAAGGCTTGATGCGAACCCATAAGAGACCATCGACGAACGATTCCTTCCACAATCCTAGAAGTGGTGAATGGCCTGTCAACTTCTGAAAGTAACTTGTGATTCCAGCTATTGCAGCCGTTCTGTCACTCAGAAAAGTGAAATCCCTTTTTGAATAGTCTTCAATCCATTCATACCAAGTCCGTTCTTTCCTCCTCGAGGACTTGACGTACAATTCAGCGGGGTGTCGAAAAACTTCCGTTGAATCATAAATCTGGCCCGATTGGGTTTTGTAGTAGCATCTACATTGCCAATAGATCTCTGACTCGGAACAATGCACAACTCGGTTTGAAAGGACTTCCTCTTGCATCACCCATCCTCTGGTACTAAGATATTTCAGCCCTTGCCACTCCCTTGGAGTTCTATTTTGCACCCAGATCATGGTGCTTCGTGATTCATCCTCCTGCTGGAAATGAAAAACCCGTACATTGCTGGGAGCCCTTCGATTATCTTCAGTATCAGCTCGATCTCGACCATAGCATCCCCCGGTGCTGTCAAAAGCCTCACTGGCTGCAAGGTTGATTGTGCTGCCAGAGTAAATACTTTGCATTTCAGAAGCCTCCAATTGCCAGTCTTCCGGATCATCTTGCACAATACAGAGAGAATCAATCCACAAATAGGGGATTCCTAGCGCCCGAGTTGTCGATATGGCATCCTTGAATGTGAGTGGGAGCAGGTTCTCCGCGATGCATTTCTCAAAGTCATGTTTTGTCTTCTTTGTAGTTCGCAGAGGGATATGTCTACCCCAAGCGTGACTCAAGGTCGCATACCGGACAGGATGCTCACCAAGCGGGATTTGGCTTCCAGATACTAGACGGAGAGTTTCTTCTGGGTGTACGAGGAGAACACGCGTAGGGTATCGTTTGACGACTGGCTGGCAGGCCGCGTGGTTTCTCTCACAGTTGCAGAGCCATTCTTTGATAATTGCGTTTCGATCTTCAACGAATGTCTTTTCTTTGTCAATTTTTGCAAACTGCCAAAAGTTCGGGTGATTAGAAGCTGAGCACTAGAGTTAGCACACTCCAAGACATGCAAACCTGAAGGGGTGTTCGAGCTACTAACCTTCATGGCTTGGTAATGATGAGATACCTATTATGTCGATAGATTCATAATGCCTTGATAATTCATGCACAAACATTTGGATGACAAAAACAGCCCAGAAAATCCCATTAACTTGGCTTGATCGTGCAATCTTCAACTTGAGTTGAAAAGATGATTTTGGAACAGCCCCTGCAAGCTGCTCTTCGCCCTCAGAATAACCCCTCACCAACGTGAGATCCCAAATGCTCAAGCAGAGAGCGCATGAAGTTGCCGATGCCTGAAGCCGCCCAATATCTGCATGCCATTCGAGATATTCTTGGGCAGGCCCAGCTTGCTTGCTAGACTCTATTACTTGGCGGACTACACCCTGGCATAGATTGCATGGCGCGTCTGTCTCTTGGATCATTTGTAGTCACAAGTTCTGGTGGAAGATATATTTTTATTAAGAAGGATGAGTTGGGAAGAAACACGCCTAGGGGCCTCGGCGCTTATCAGTCCACTATTTCTTGATTTGTCAGGTGACGTTTTACAAAAGAGCTCTAAAACATAGGCTTTCTCGAACTTGTAATTATGGTGCAGCTTCAACCTTTTCTCGAGCCTGTGATACTCCAATTACGTAGCCAAATTACTCCATTGAGAGCCCAGCCCAGGCTGTTGATATCGACACTGGCGCTGGCGATGCACCCTCCGTCAAAGCCTCACAGCCACCTTGTGTAGCGAACAAAGCGGGGTTGCTACTCAACTAACCCCATTACGTAGGTGATATGAGAAGATGTGGTGTTTCTTTCATATGTCACTACGTAGTAAATTGGCTCCTACTTGCCCCGCACTGCCTCAAAAATGGACAGATCAACAGCAATTGCCTTATCTTAGCCTTGACCTTCATTGAGCCTAAGGATCATTTGCAGCACAGCCACTGGCAAGGCATCACATCGTCCAACTACTGGGAGGGAACCAAGAAGAGGCCTCCACTGGCGTGACCCCCCCTTGTCAGATTTAGCTTGTCAGATTAGCTTAATAGGGCTGAACAACTCCAACAGCTTGGCAACTTGCATCCAAATCTAGCAATTATTTGACTCAAGGCTCCACAGTCTATCAATTACACACATGTCTTCACAACAGCCTCCTTACTGGCAAGGTCCTCAGGGTGGTGCTCCCCCTCAGCCGGGCTACTATCAGCCACCTCCAGGCCAGCACCAGCAACTTCCTCACGGTTACTCTCAGCAGGGTCCTCACGGTGCACAACCAAATCAGCCGTATCCACCTTCTGGGCAGCAATATCCTCCCCAAGGCCAACAAGGCCAATACCAGCAGCACCCCCAAGGCTATCCGCAACAGGGCCCTTACGGCCATCAACCTCCACAACATCAAGCACCTTATGGGCAACAGCCTCCTCCAGCTGCATATGGACAGGGGCAATATCAGCCTCCCTCCAATTATCCACCTCAGCAATATGGCGCCCCCCAGCAAGGCCAGCCGCCGTACCATGGTCAGCAACACCAGCAACCACCATATCCAGGCCAAGAGTGGCATCAGCAGCCTGGTCAGCAGCAGCAATACGGTGGACCACCAATGAACGTTGCCCCTACTCCGGCATCTCCAGGTTACGATCCAGCTCAGAAAGCTTGGGTCAAGCCTGTTGATACCGCATCTGATGTCGAGGCTCTCCGAAAGGCCATGAAAGGCATGGGCTGTGACGAAAAGGCTCTGATTCGCGTCCTCGTGAATCCCAAATACGCCAATCCATGGGCCATGGCTCAGCTAGTCCGTGACTATAACACTCGCTTCATGCGCGATCTAGCAAAAGACATTGAGAGTGAGACTCGCGGCGACTTTGAGACATGTCTCCTTGCCCTGATCCGCGGGCCGCTGGAAAATGACGTCTACAATCTCTCAAAGGCCCTCAATCGTGCAGGTACGGACGAAGATGCCTTAAATGACGTTCTTCTCTGCCGCTCAAACGCGGATATTCGCGCTATCACTGCTGAGTACAAGCGTTTCCGGAACAAGGAACTTCTCGTCGACGTGAAGGAAGATGTCGATGACACTCTCTTCAGGCTTTATAGTATGGTGCTCTCTGCCACTCGAGCAGAAGACAGTGCTCCTGTGATCCCTGCAGAGATCGATCACAAGGTCACAGAGCTTCAAAGGGCGACTGAGGGAACAATAGGCGCCAACGCAGTTGCGGTATCCCAAATCTTTACCAGCAGCAATGACGCACAACTACGCGCTATTAACGATGCATATCAGTACAAGTATCACAGAAGTCTCGAGAGTGTTATCGAGAAGGAGTTTCGTGGGGACATGGAAGATGTTTTGTTGCGGATACTGTGTCATGCTTTGGATCGCGCCCGCTCTGATGCAGGTAGACTGCACAGGCCTCTGAACAAGTCGATGCGAAAAGATCGTCTATTTATCAACAGACTTGTAAGCCTATACTGGGATCAAGGGCGCTTGCACCAGACGAAGCAGGCGTACAAGCCAGTGACTGGGGTCACACTGAGTGGGAACATCAAGTCGGCTCTCAGTGGTGACTATGAAGACTTTGCTTTAGCAGTGATTGGGGAGAAATAGCGCTTGAGTGAGAGGGTGCCGTGTTTTTGATTGAAGCCAGTTTCATATATCAGTCCCTACCTTCCGTTTACACCTTTCAGCTGTTTGACTACATACAAGAAGATAACTGCAGGCTGGACACATGACAAAGGGGCTATCCGTAAAACTCGTCAGTTTGTTTATTAAGGCATCTTCCACTGACTCCTTTAATACACAAACAGCCGCTTGCTCTTTACTCACCAAGAGGACTCAAGATTCATCAAATTCGAATTCTAAAGACAATCCAAGTTGAAAGAAATCCCATTTCTATCTAGTTGCAGTATTTCCAATGCCTCTTTACATAAACGCAGCACTGCGGCAGCCTTAGAACTAAAACTCTCAGAGAGAAGTGGACATTCCACCGTCTACAATCAGGTTCACCCCATTGACATACTTGCCGAGCCTGCTTCCGAGAAAGACAACAGCATTAGCAATATCCTGGGCTTGTCCAACCTCGCCGAGAGGGATGGAGTCAATAAGACTTTTGAGAAAATCGGGATTGGCCGTCATGATCTGCTGAAACTGGCTCAACTCCACATTTCCATCTGGCTGAGTTACTGGAGGAGAGTCGATAGTACCAGGTACGATGGTGTTAATCCTGACGCCCTTGGGTCCAAGCCATCGTCCGAAGTCTTTGGCCAGAGTGGCCTGAGCGCGCTTCATCGTGGTGTAGGGTCCTCGAACTGCTGGGTGTCTGGCCTCGAAGCCTGCAAGCGAGGAAATGACAACAATCGAGCCGGTTCCATTGCGCTTTTCCAGATGCGGAGCTGTAGCGTTGATGAGGTGCACAAGGCCAAGGACATCCGCCTGGAAGCTGTTTTCCCAGTCCTCAATGCTTGGACTGGCGTACTTGGGACAAGCTGTGTAACAATTAGCAGACGGAATACCGGTGAAACTTTTAGAATAAAATACCATTTGCAACGACAAGGTCAATTCTGCCAAACTCATTGGCGGAAGACTTGACCCAGCCCTGGATGGAAGCGGCATCAGAAATGTCAACGCTTGAGCCAACAGCACGTGCTTCTCCCGTAGCATCCTTGAAGTTTGAGAATTCACCTCCTCGGACGTTGCGTGAGCAATAAGAGACATTGACACCTTCGCTCAGGAGAGTTTCGACAATGACTCTGCCAATGCCCTTGGTACCGCCGGTGACAAGGGCATGTGCACCAGTAAGTTGAGGAGAAAATCGAGACATGATGAGAGAAAGATGGCTGGTAGTGTTAAATGGAAGTTTTATAGTGAAATTTGTATGACTGAGGGTGAATTGATCGTGGGTTGAGAAAGGGTCAGACCTTTTTTATATCGCGAAACTGAGCACGGAAGCCTCACTAGAGAAGCTAGTCGAAACTCCATCATGAACTCATTTTCCTATTTGGGCGGTTCTGAAGCTCTCACGATGACTACTACCATGAGTTTTGGATTATCAAGCAATTCTTCAGATGTCTCATGAAATAATGATCTTGTTTTCCCCTTAGAGTTAGCTCAAAACCCTGATCCGATTTTGACTCGAGGTCTGCGGTTGGCCAATCAAGCCAGTCAATCTCATTTTCCTAAAAGGGTATAGAGCGAATCCACAGGTCGGTTGATCGTCTTACCCGACTCAGCCGTCTCCGTATCCATCCATTTTGTCTTGGGCTGCAGACCATTTCCATCTCATTTTCCTCTTTCATTTTAGCATCCCGTGAACTCCAGTTTCTCATTTAGCTCAGACAATTGCCATGGCATCGTCATTTACATTTGTCAATGTCAGCGATGCCCCCGGCCTGGGGCCCAAAGAGGCAAAACAGATGAGGGCCCATGTTACAAAGACAAACTTCGCCAAGCGGAGACAAAAACTAGGCAAGGATAAGAAAAGCAAAGACATCATCCAATCGAAACCTATCGCGTCTGATTTGCCCGGGTTCGACGATCAGAGGCTGTGGCGCATGGTGGATGGCTCGGCATTAAGTCCCAGATCTGAACTGCTGCTCACAAGTATGCTCGATCCTACATGCTCCCCGATTGGCTATTGTAAGTAATATACTCCTTCCACCTGCCGATAACTCTTTAACATATCTTATCAGTACTTTGCGAGTATCGTACCCTTATCTTCCCAACCGGCACCGTCGCACCCGGATCAACAAGAGAAACAGACTGGATTAGTCTCCTGCACTCAGAGCCAGCACTGGTTGAAGCATCCATGGCCATCGCAATGCGTCACTCCCCCAGGTTCCAAAATTCCCAGACTCGTCGTGAAGCATCGTTACGTAAGGGCAGAGCTATTCAGCTCATCAACCAAAGGCTTGGCACGCCTTTGGGATTAACAGATGGAGTGCTTAGTGCGGTTTTTACTTTGACTTTTGCAGAAGTAAGTATTGCACAGTCGAGCTACTTGAATGGTCTAACATATCTTGTTGCAGCTTCTTGAGAGTGATCTTGGAGCCCGAGACATTCACATCCAAGGCTTGGCCCAGATGATCAAAGTTAGACGATCATCGGGGAACACTGCTATCCCATCGTGGTTTGGAGACTTCATCCTCTAGTAAGTCTCCTTAGTCCAAGACCATTTCTTTCGGGCGTCTATTAACATTTTTTGGCAGTGATTCAATAGGCCATACAATCCTATCTGCCAGCTATTCCAATCTACCGCTTATCAACGCCCTGCGTAATGAGAACGACCCCAACCAGATGGATATTGCGACAATTAGACTTGAAATCAACGAGTTACTTCTTTCTATTGAAAACTACTATATGTCTACCACGGAGAACCAACGAGACATGGCAATAGTAATCGGATTTGAGGTTGAACGCCTACAGCTCGAGGTGGATACCCTGTTGGGGAGCCAAGAAAATTACATCCGTTCGTTACACGATTCCATCCACTTGTTTCTCTCCCTTTTATGGCCAATCGAGGAGCCAAGCTCTTTACAACGTAAGGCTGAAGAGCTAAAGTATACGCTGCTTCAGCCTCATATTAGACTCTGTTCTTCGATGCAGGTCCTAGTCTGGCAATTGTTTGTCGGTGCTGCGGCTTCGGTGCCCTCGAGTGAGATTCGATCCTGGTATTTAATCAGACTACGGGAAGTATTGACCTCGATGAGGATTAGAGGACAAGATGCTGCAATGGAAACTTTGATCGGGGTTTTTGTACCTGATGGTCGCCTGTTGGACAAGTTCAAGACAGTCTGGCAAGAGGTTTCATTTGGTGAATTTGCAGAGCAGAGGCATAGAAGGGCGTGTAGTTAATAAGCAATGACTTTTTCTCATTAAGGACTCGCAAGGACAGCAAAAATAATGAAAAATGTTGTTTTCGGATGAATCCGTCTGAAACTCCACTACAACTCGGTGTCACGTGTAACAAAACCCAAATGAGTCAATTGCCAATGAAGCAAATTCATCACCAACTTGGACTTTATCTGTCACTAGTACCAACGGCAAACATGAAGTCGACCACTCAGATGCATAAATACCCGTCTAGTGAGGTTTCAAGTCCTGTTACTCTGGTATTTTCCGGCCAGCAGATAACATCCGAGCATTCACCATCAACACTTCTTTACCAATTAAGCCGCGACATAGCCTGCGCGGTCCAAAAACGTTGCAGCATTATATTCGAAAATGTCCAAGTTATTGAATCCGTTAGCCCGAATTCAAGAAGTAGAACTCGCACCCAGGATCTCTTTTACCTCCCCAACCCGCTTTTCATGCCGCGTCAACACGATTCACCAGCCTGCTATCTTACTGCTGCTTCACCCGACGCATTGGGAAACATCGAAATCGTTCTCTGTCAGGCGTCTCCGCAAAGGACTGAGTTCAAAGCAATGCTCAACTCTGATAAATCAGCCGCAGATGTCCATTTATTCAATCGCGAAACTCAGCAGAAATTGTTTGACATCAGACCTAAGCTGAAAGGCGGTCACTATGAGTGGATAGATGAGGGCGGGCAGTTGGTTGCATCTGAGTCAGGGAAAGACGAGGTGCATAAGTTAACCATCCAAGTGCCACTGCAACAGGAGGTTAGAGATGCGTTGGCAGCGGCGTGGGTTTTGAGGCTATGGCACGCACTAGTTGAGAGTGAAATAGCAGGGCAGTGACTCAAAAGCGCCGATACAAGGACCGTCAGGAGCACAAACTGTTAAAGTGACAATTTACTCTTGGATATCATGCATATAATTAAGTTATAAACCAGCCGTGAATTCTTATACACAGTCTACGATCAAGGCATTTACGGCTCTCCTGTACGAACCTCAAACTCGACTGTCTTGCTAATTCCAGTCTGTTTTGTGTCCATCTCTTCAAGGTCAATATCAGATGAAGGGTTCCTGTGATCTCTGCGACCAATAATGCGCTCTTGTGAACTTGACCTGTCCCCAATTTGTTCTCCTCCACGTACTTCGACAATATTCTCCCCTTGTTGCGTTGTAAGCATAATATCACGACCACCTGCAAATTGTCTATTAGGATATCCATGTTGAGGACGACTTTGGCCTGATGATCCGTAGACCTGGTTGTGGAAGACGACCTTGGAAGCTAGGATATCGATGCTAAGATCTGTTAGCAGGGGAGACTAAAGGGATCAGTTGAACCTACATCATCATTACTGGAAACATGCACTCCATAGCATAGGCAAACCGATCAATCTGTGAAGCAAGATTTGTTGCACTTTGTTCGGCGTTTTGGAAAGAGTATGTAATGGCTCGCATGACACCCAGCACTGCCAGGAGGGCAAGCCGAACCTCAGTGCTTCGCATCAGGTATCGGAAGAGGCCAGCCTTGATAGCGGCGCTAAGAGACGTTGATTTGGCTGATCCGAAGACTCGAAGAAGGAAGAATGAGCTGAGACATTCTATTAGGGCAATGAGGATGAAGTATCCCATGTGTAGATGATTGATCAACCTCTGATCAGTGTCGAGGCTATTCATAATTCGTCTAGCTCGAACAGCTGCGATTACGACGCGGATACCAGAGACGGAAATAATCATGAACCAATATAAAGTAGCGAAGGTGATCCATTGGCGACCGCGCAGGACTCGACTGAGGATGATATAACTGTAGAACGAGAGGCCGGCTTCTTGTATCTGTAGTAGCAATGCATCAGCATACGAAGCCATAAGCTCGGGTGTTGGGCAGGCTTACCAGCCAAAGAACGTCGGCGAATACAGATGCTACAGCCTTGGTGGTAGTCGAGTTGGTCTCATCGTAAAAGGCATAATAGCAAAGCCCGTTGGCTATAGCGCCAGCAGCAGACGTGACGATGGGAACGATAGAAACAGGACCAAAGCTCGTGATGCCAGCAACCATAAGCCCAAACAAAACATTTGCTATCCCGATCGTGCTGAGGATCGACCAGCTCAGCTCGTAGTAGACAGGATCGATCATGTTGAAAATATGGTCGTTGGAGCGTCGAGCGTCAACATGTTCAATCGGGGGGAACCCTGCAGTAAAGTGAAAAAGAAAAACACGGGGGGCACAGCTTAATATTAGACTGAACTGTCAGAATAATAGTACCCCGTGGAGGAATTCCGGGGTAGGCTGATCGGGTTGGTGATCACGTTAGCGAGAGGGGGGGATACCCCAGAGTGGACTGATTCCTCCGCCATTTTGGGGTAGCATTGGGGGAAGGGACAGAATAAGCTGAGCAAATTGCATGCATGTTTGGACAATGGTGCTTCACAATTAATTGTCAATCCTCCGCACCATCACGCTCAGCTGGACGGACACCCTCGGATCCGCAGAGAGCGAGGCAAAGACCAGATGAAGATAGACCGATGAACATGGAGGGTCGCCTGCCAAGTCTCTGATTGAAGCGCTAAATGAGCCGGGGGCGCTAAAGTGGTAGTTGACCCGGGCAGCTAACTCACTGTTTCAAGCCACCGTTGGTTGACATCAAACCAACGAAAATGGTCGCCCAAACGGATTTGCATTTATCCACCGTTCTCGTATGCGGAATCCCGGCTAATGCTGAGTTTGCGTGTGACTGAATGCAGCATCCTTCGTGTGGAAACCCTTTCCCTTGTCTAGTCTGATCCTTCGTTCAAGGATCTTGCTCCGCGGCGGCCCGTTGGCTCGTGGCGAATCCTGACACCGGACAACTGGCCTGTTGGTGAGTTGGATTGGACCCATGCGACAGGGAAATATTATATTGAACTGACTCAATTCATTCCAAAGATGGAAACATGAAGAGCTGTGCCTTATAGTGGTATATGGTCCGTGTTGAATTAAATTCCGATTCAGTTATGAATTGAAACGTCGGAGCCGTTTCTCCAATATTAATTTAACCTCAGCTGAAGTTCATGACATGAGGAGTCATATCCTGGAGCCTCTGGGGTGTTCAAACCCGAGTTTTCGGGTATCTCTCGGCTACAACTTTGTCTCATTCTTAAGGGGGAATGGAATGTTCTCTTTTCATAGCATCAGATTTATGCACAAGGGTGATGGGAGAGCGCCCGTCGTTGTTCGACGCCGCCTCCTTTCTGGACAAAAAGCTCACCAAACCCTGTTGGTTCTGCAGCAATATGAATCTCATAAGGATTATCTGCCAAGGTTGAAGGATTCAGGAAACCCGAGAGAATTGACCACTGTATCGAGCACCGGAAATTAGAAACTCGGTAATATCGGTGATGATCTTTACATACCAGCCCTACTCTGTAACGTTATGGATAGCGAATACGGAGCAGAACCTCGGTAATCGGTGAACATTTTGAAGATCCAAAAATGAGGGGCCATGAGCTCGGTCTAGAAGAGAATTAGCAGGGCAGTAGATCGCTCGTATTTCCGACCTACTACCGGATCCTCATCTTGGAAGGTCGTCGCGAAGACTCCATTTCTTCTTATCTCGAGTTTGTCATTGGTAACGAATGACTCAAATGATCTAACCACCGTCAATTCACCAAATAACCGAAAAACTTTATATGATATCTCGGCGATAAAGATCAAAGTTCGGGAATTTATTACAAATTATTCGGCCCACTGCTTCTATGACGCATCTCGCTGAAAAATGCAAATTCTTATAAAATGGAGCTTGCTGCTTGATCTTTTGCTACTCTCCTCATCTGATCTCTATTTTAATAAATCAAGGCAACGAATCTAAAAAGAAGTTATATATTTCCCATTTGTATCTTTCTTGTCATACAATGCAATCATTACTGCAGTATCGGCGAGCTGGCGCTGCTGCTCAAGCGCGGATTGACAGAGATATTAACCAGGTCAGAGAATACCCAATTCCTAACCCTGTTCACGATATTGAAGCCGCAAGGCTAGAAGCTCGAAATTCCCTGAATGAGAAAGATGAGGTCGATGGAAGACATGGGCTACCACCTATTGGCGAATCTTCTGATGAGATGTCAGACCAGCCAGTTGAACGGAGCACAACAGCCCAAACGATAAGACAATGCATGTCTAGGGGCGTTGCCCTCGGTCAAGTCCTCACCGGAATCCGAGTACAGGATCACAAGGACGCCAACGGCCATGATGGAAAGGTATTTGTGGTCAATTGGGAGGGCCCAGATGATCCTCTCGATCCTCACAACTGGTCAGTTGGAAGAAGAATTGGAGTTACCTTACAGATCTCTGTCGTTGCTCTCTTTGTCGGAATGGCATCAGGAATCGATGCAACTGTCCTCCCACAAGCCGCAAAGTCACTTGGAGTCAGCCAAGTGGCCGAATCTCTGGCAACAGGTATGTTAAGCTTCCATCAACCCCAGCAGAACCTAGTTTTCTTTTTCTTTTGTTTATGCTTTCGGGTCTGAGACCAACAGAAGCTAACATTTTCAGGTCTCTACTTGGTTGGAATGGGCCTCGGATCACTGATAGCAGGTCCATTCTCCGAAACCTTTGGACGAAACGCCGTTTACACCGTCTCTATGGCAATCTTCATGGTCTGGATAATGGCATCAGCTCTTGCTCCCAACTTCGGCGCCCAAATCACCTTTCGCTTCCTCGCCGGCTGCTCAGGATCAACGCCACTAGTCTGCTCCGGAGGTTCAATAGCAGACATGTACAACAGCCTCGAAAAGACCTGGAGTTTTCCCATGTATGCTGTTGCAGGCTTTGGTGGTCCGATGCTAGGTGCAGTAATGGGTGCCTATATCGGACCGTCAGCTGCGGTAGGCTGGCGGTGGACTGAATGGACGATGCTTATCTCATCGGGACTTGTCCTTGTACTCGTTCTTCTATTCATGCCTGAGACTTACGGGCCTCTCTTGTTGCAGTGGAAGGCTGCTCATTACAGACGAATCACTGGAGATGATCGCTTCAAATGTCAGCATGAGATTGCTGATGCGAGTCTCTGGAGCAGACTAAAAGTCAGCATGACACGCCCATTTCTGATGCTGACAGAACCTATCATCATTGCCATGACACTCTATATCAGCGTTCTTTATATCGTTCTCTTCACCTTCCTTGTTGGTTGGCCGTACATATTCGAGAAGACGTACGGCCTTGACCAAGGTCTCGCCAACATCATTTTCATCGCCATGTTCCTCGGTACACAAATCAACTTCGCTTTCGTCCCCATCGTATATCGCAAGACTCTTCGAGCTACTCAAGCCCAAGGAGACGGCCACTTCAGGGCCGAAGTACGCCTCTGGTACGGCATGCTCGGTGCAGCTGTAGCTATCCCTATTTCGCTCTTCTGGCTCGGCTGGACCAACTACTCTAGCATCAGCATCTGGTCCGCCATTTTTGCCGTTGTTGTGTTCGGTTACGGCGTGACAGGGATTTTTATCTGTGTCTACATGTACATCATTGACTCTTACGAGATCTACTCAGCGTCAGCGCTGACATTCGTGTCCTTGATTCGCTACATCATCGCTGGAGGAATGACTGTGGTTGGTATACCATTCTACGAGAACATGGGTACACATTATACTTTGACCATCATGGCTTGCTTTGCAGTGGTGTTGGCGGCAATTCCATACGTACTGTATTTCCATGGGCACAAACTACGGGCGAAGAGCAAATATGCGTTTACGCATTAACGATGGACAACTCGTATATGACTCCAATTCAAATCAATATTGGAAGATGTAAATAGCACACCGACTCATTCGTTTGCCAGCCTCTGTAGCATCTGACGCAACTTCTCAGCTACAAATACAGGATTATCAACCTGAATGAAATGACCCGCATCCGGTGCCTGAATAGGCCCATCACTCCTTTCCGCGCTCGTGAGTTTCGCAAGTCCTTCGTTGTAATGGTGCCAATATGGGTTCATGTAAGCCTGCACAGCTTCACCGGGAATCTTAAAGTCCCCTCCCGTTCGCGCAGCGAAGGCGTCAAAGTCGTGGCCCAGAACAGTGACATATGGGTCTTTGTCTCCGACTTTGGGAAGATCTGGTGAATCGGAGTGCCCAAGGAGCTGGGTCAAGTTCTTTCGGCTGAGGCCCTCTCTGGAGCCGACACTGGGATGGAAGCGCTTGCCTGTCTCTGCTCGAGCAACGCGCAGGTCTTCAGCAGTGACACGGGTTGGAAGATCTTTTGGATCAAAGCCCTCAGCATCTGGGTCAGGGAAGACTGAGACGAAGTCTGTGTCGGTCAAGACACTATCGAGAAGCAAGGCTCCCGCTACGGTGCCAGGATATTCAGCAGCGTAGAGGCGGGTCAAAGCACAGCCGATCGAGTTCCCGATGAGGACGAGTTTAGCACTGTCTGGGTTATCGATACCCATCCTATCTCTTAAGATCTGAGTGATGAGCTGGCGAATATCGCCGACAACGCTCATACAGTCATGAGCATGTGTCGGATCAGATGCCCCTTCATCATTAGGGTCACGGTCAGTAGTCTGGCCCTGTCCGAAACGATCAAAGGTCAGCATTGCTGGGAGGCCTTGGGGCGAAAGGTCTTTAAGCTTCGTCATCGTCCCAACCCATGAGGCCTGAGGGGCGCCGAGGCCGTTGACGAACACAATGAGAGTTGGATTGGTAGGCCCATTTGCTGTTGGCGCGGTGAAGGAGTAGCAAAGCTTCGCGCTTGGCTTAGTGTCCAAGTGAATGAACTCGTACTGAGGAGTAGGTTGGTCTGACATCTTGAGTTTCGTTTGTTTGATAGAGTAGGTAAATGGCCTACGACTCGTAAGCTGATATGAATATTTATATGTTTCTCAGCGTCAGCATTGCTGACGTCATCTACTCAAAGTCCGAAGGACTCGGTCAAAGAGGCACTATAGTAAATGTCAGCGGATCTCGGTCCTTTTTCCAGCTTCATATGTCCAATCATTGAAACAAGAGTGCGAAAAGGGGGTGTCATTCGAAGGTTCTAGTTAGGAATTGAGTGATAGTGTAAGCAAGCGTCTCGCCAAGATATCACATAATATTCCATCCACCAATATGTAAGTATAGCACCGCAATCTCCATGCTGTCCAATATATATCTTTCCTAAACCCTAGAACTTTCGCGTATCTTTTAAGCCTTATAGTTCGGCCGTTTTTTCTGTCCCCTAATTCTTTTGCTTCGACGTCGATATTCCTCCTGCCTTCGACAAGCGATGCACTGTCCATCCTCATCATAGTAATGCTCATCTCTCTCTTGCTCACACCAATCGTGCGGTTCATTATCAGCACAATCATCACAGCCTGTTGGCTTATAACAGCAGTCCCGAAGCTGCGTCGTCGCATCCACCCACGCATCGAAGAGTCTCTTGTCGCTTCCCGGAGTCTCGCCCTGGTCTTGTTCCCTGGCACAGAGGTGACGAATCTCAACAGCTTCGAGTTTATCAATTCCAGAGTGATCCACGAGAACCCAGCCATCTTTTCCTACCCCGGACTCTTCAAATTCGTCCCATTCATCGGTAAACATGGCGGGTGAAACTTCGAGGTCAAAGCTGGCCTGGATGAGGCCTTTCTCAACAACGTTGTCCCACGAGTCTCTGTCCTTTGGAACTACCAGGATCCAGCTCCTGTAGTAACCCCCTGAATGCGATCTTCGCTCCGCAAACCTTGCGGATTGACACCAAGATGGCACAATGTGCGGAAGAGGTTCTTTTCCCGCAACCTCAGAGGCTAACTTTTCTTCAGCCTCTTCCCCAGACAAACCGCCCACTGCGTCTCGTTTCATTTCCTCCACTGCCTCCTTGCGAAACGCCTTCTCTCGACGATGATGTTCTATACATTCTTCCACCGTCTCAAATCCCGTGTATACATCAATACGTGGCCAATGATTGCGTGCATTGCCCCATCCTCTAATAGCATCTGACCTCAATAAACCCTCACCTATTTCTCGGGGTGTATACTTGGGTTTACCCAGACAGTACAGTTGAATGCTGAGCTTGAAGATGGTTGCATTGGGGCCACCTCCATAGTCGGTGATGAGGTTGTAAGGGCCACCGGCGTGGTCTTGGAATTCGCGATGAGGATGTTGGTGGATGAGCACCTTGCGTGGCGCTTTACCACCCGTAGACTTGCGCCGGGCCATTTACTTCTCTGGTCCTGCAAATTCGAAAGGTGAAGAAACGTGAATTTGATAGCGATGCTGCCTAGCGGTGAAATGGCGCTTATAACCTACCCACAATTAGCTGTTTAGTGTCCCCCAAACAGAAATCGCCGGTCTTAGGTGCAGAATTCATGGCATTTTATTAAAATGGGGTATCATTATGCATTATTACACCAGGTATACAACGAACATTCTCATATAATTCTCAATCATCAACCCTTGAAACCACTGATTCACTCACTCAACATAAGTCTCTTTGTAAACCGGAGGCCCAGGCCATATATCTTGATAGGAGGGCAGGCTCTCCTCCAAGGTATGCTCCGAAGGTCTCGCATAGTTACTCAACACAATCCTATGCTCTGATCGAAGTATCCTTCCTACTCCCGTTCTTACTGACAGATCTGATTTGCCCTTTGGGTATGTCTCCTTCATAAACTGTAGCTCGAGGATTAATCCATGGGTGACTGATGTGTCGCCGACGTCGCCAGTGTCTTGCGTATACCGAGTTGAGCTCTTTCTGACAGAGAAGGGAAATGCCATGTTGAGCATCCCTGCATCATCGTCCGTGGTCCATCCGTCGTAAAACGAAGATTCGCCCAAAATCGACGTCTTTTTCTGCGCATGGCCATTACCATCTTTTCCTTCGTGAGTATGTTGAGGGCATGCCAGAGCTGTAGTCTTGACGGTCTCCTCCAGTATCCAGGTGCCCTTACAAACGCGCCAGAAATGAACATCCTCTCCATTTCCAGGACAACTTCGAAGCCCACTCATGGTAAGTGTTGCTTGATTGCTGCGGCTAGGATCCATGACTGGGTCGAAGCTGCAGCTGACTTCGACTCCGGCAGATTGGTAGATACGACTGGAGCGTGACCGCTTGTTGGGCACGGGTATTGATCGCACAACTGGGAGGACATGGTCGAGTTTGACGATCTCGGGGATCCTGGATAGTTGCCCCTTTCGTTGTATTGAGGCTACAGCCTCGAACTCGTAGGTGACGGAAACGAGTGAAGTGTCCATAGAAGGGGGCACATAGCTTGGTACCCGGTAAGAAAAAGGATACTCGTAAGTGTTTCTGTCCAGTGTAGTCGTAGTTTTGATGAAATGGCAGCGCTCGAGATCTGTTATTTGGTGTTTGCAGTCCCTACAGGTTCTCTTGAAAGGCTTCTTATTGACGGCGTGGACTCGTAGCACGGCATGAAGACTATCTACCTCGACAACATCTTCAGTTACTTCGAGTAGTAACGATCCCGAAATGGTAGAGCTGTCGCTACTGTCTGTGTTATTGAGAATGACAATCGGAGAGGTATCTATACGGCAATGGAGTGAAGCAGGAGGATTATTTCGTGATTTTCGTGGTTTTTGTTTGAATAATGGTGGAGCCAGTGACTGTGGCCTGATCAACTGGGATAGGCTTGTCATGATGTGATGCCGGTAGTCAAACTGATGATCTGCGGCTATCTGGGTGAATATTGGTGGCGAGGATGCCTGGAGAATGCGATATTGAAGCGCAAAATAGCTGAGTGAGAATTATGGGTATGAAAGCAAGAACAAAGAGATGGAACGAAGGAAGAGATGCAGCAAGGCTTTTGAGGCTCGTATGATTTGCTATTAACGAATAATTCGGTCATGGCGGAACAGATTGATCAGGTCGAATGCCGGGTTGAACTGCCAAGAATAGGCAGGGAGCATTCTCGAGTTTTGTGGTGAGTCGATGTCATGATTGTGACTTAAGCTCTTTGTGGCAATTCACAGCGAGCAACAGTGATGGGGACTTCAGCGTTAAATCCAGCATGCATTTGTTGAGTTAATGCTTCAATACTTTCACATGGGACAACGCTATTCATTTTCTTGGAGGCTCAATGACAAATCTAATATGAAGCGGAAATACAAGCTTTCAGCCGCAAGGCTCAGCTAATCATAACTTACAAATATGGCCTATCGATACGTCTCGCATGTACGTACGTGCTGGGGAAGGGCGCTCTCCAAACCCATGGGAGAAATGAAGCCGACGGAAACCTGGCATTTCTTTTGACTTACACTCAACTTTAATAGTTAAGCTACGGTCGCTAATGAATTATAATGATCATTTCAATTATTCTTAACCGCCTATCGCATAAAAAAACGCTGTATTTAACTCTTGACCCGTGACGTTACCGAGATACTTGTTGGTTGTAGCTTAGACTCACTCAGTGGAGTCATGCGCTGAGATCAGATCAATGCTAGGGTGGGTTCCGAGACACGCCTTACCCAAACTGGTATATGACCACGACGTTACAGCGTGATCTCGCCATCCATCATGGCTTCGCGTTGACATCCCAATCTTGGCCCCTTCATCATCCGCTCACTCACCTCACTCAGCATTGAGCAATGCCTGATGATCCGCGCCAGTCACCCGCCACAACAGAATCAGGCCAACCGCGAAAACCACGGACAAAGACCTTCTCAGGCTGTTGGACCTGTCGCGCCAAGCACGTCAAGTGCGACGAAGCCAAGCCAGCATGTAATCGCTGTCAGAAGGCCGGCGTTGAATGCGAAGGATATGGCGTCAGACTATCATGGGCGCCTGCGAGGAATCAATCGACGGCCCGGAGAGGAGGTAGAAGGAGAAAGGTAGCGGCTAGACTTCGCCAATCGAGGGACTCGGAATCTATCGCAGACACTGCCTCTGGACAGGATGCCCCGTCTTGCAATGGCCCAGATGAGAGCGACCAAGGCGACATGTTTGCAAATGACGGGCCTTCGGATCTTTCATCAGAATCTCAGTATACCAATCCGTCTTTCCACTATCAACCGGCACCTGTCAACCAAACGTCTTTTGCCAATCCTCTAAACACCCGAATATTTCATTCGTATGAACCATTGAGCCAAGGTCTAACAACTGGCAACCCATATGCCTCTTTCCAACCAACGCAGCCTCAGCTCTCTCTACTACAGCTGGGCCAAAACCTGGACCAGAATTTCCCTTCCCAAGACGAGACCAACACGCACGTCACGTCCACTCCCGTCAGCATCAGTGACGCCAGCGCAGGCTCCCTCCAATTACCTGGAGTATCCGAGCTCGTCTCGCAAGCATCATCTCCAGTATGTACCCGAGGTCAAGGAAGGAAGGGCAAAAGCCATCTTGACATCCTTCCAGATCCAGCCCTTCACTGCGAGTTGTTGCAACATTGGACGCTTGATCTCTGCGACTCTCTGAACCCAGTACCTGGTATCCTCAACCCTTTGCGAAACTCAATGATGCCCATCGCCCTCGAAGGAGCTCGTGCTGATTCCGAAACCTCAACAGGTGCGACAGCATTATTCCACTTCATCTGCTCCGCATCTGCATTCCATCTCGCCAAGAAGAGGGACAATCAAGAGTCCAAGCGCGCTCTAGAAAACGTAGCCTTGGAGCATCACAACATCGGCATCACGCACCTGGCTCAAAACATTCGCCGTTCCAAGGATGGCCCCAGCTGCGTGTCGCTTCTTGCAGCTGTCATTTTGTGCATTATGAACGAAGCCGTCACGCTGCCGACTAGTTTCTGGCGGTTGCATTTTCGCGGTGCAGTTGAATGGGTGAATCATATTGATCCCCAGGTCTGGCATCGAAATGAAGCAGCTTCAAGTATCTACCAGATGTTCCGGGGTATGGCGACAGTAGTACAGACTCAGCTGCTTTTCGACAGCCAAGAGACGTCCTACTGGGAGTTTACCAATGAGCTTGGTCAACAGCCCGAACCTTATCTGCTGTATACAGCATTCGGTATTCCCCAACCGATATTCGAAGGCTTACGCGCCATGAACTGTTTTGAGATGCGTAGGAAGTCCTCTTCTTATAATGATCCGTCGCCGGATGAACTTGACAGAGTCGAGCTCGAATTGTATCTTTCGGCACCAAACAAGCCTGAGACTTCCCTCACGATGGAGCACCGTGATTTAATTTACCACCACGGCTACATCTTCTACTACGCAGCTCTAATCCACATGAAACGCAATTTGAAGGATATGTCCATGGTTGCGGTGCAGCCACTTGTTGAGAAAGCGTTACCCCATCTTGAAGCTTTACCATCGGGAACCACTCAACGTTTTTGCCCAATGCTCTGGCCCGTAGCCATCATAGCGTTTGAGATTGCCGATAGCGCAATGCAGCAACGCATGTTGAAATCGTTTGCTTTTTTCGAGGAGAGATCAGAGTTGGCTATCTGGTCGCAGATTAAAGAGCAAGTCAAAGAGCTCTGGGCACTGCGGAGGAGAGAAGGCCTCAATATCAAGTGGCATCAGACTGCCTTGGGGAGAATGAGTGACAGCTTCATGCTACTGTGAAAGAATATCTTGGCTTGCATGTGACGTGGCCATAGCTTCCCGTTTATCAGAGTCGTGCCGTGCCGTTGGTGCGAGATGACTACCAATCGATCGCCCACGTTATGGATTCTTTTACGTTGAATTTTCTCAACTTCCCCAGCCTCATGCAGTCTCCCCGCAGTAGGAAGTCAGACGTGTTGTCGAACTTCTCAATTAGGCGGCCGTAAGCGGGGTGATTCGGAATCTGATGCCGTACATAAAGTTGTACAGACAAGTATTATGCTTTACCATAGCAGCTTCAGAAAATGCATGTTCCTTGCACGTTTCCTGTTTCTGGAAGCCAACACGGACCCCTGCTGCAAACTTTCTGGCCTGTGTTCAGTCACCTGTCCTCCTGAAACTCAATTCCAACTCTATTCAGGGGAGCTATTCGGGGGAGACCAGTCTCCGCGTTCAAGCGGACGAAAGTTTCGGCACTCATGAAGAGAGTTACAAATCAATGCTGATAAGACACAATGGCACATCAACGAGGCATTGTACCCCAGCTTATTAATCTCGCACCTTAAATCTCGCAGCCTGTGACGTTGAGTAGCTCTCCCACGTTTGCAGATCCTTCGTGGTCAATTGCCGAACTGGGTCAAGACACTAACAAGCCTTACGCGCTCCGATGGGGCGATGGGGCTCAGAATTTGCAAACTGCGATAATGGCGGCAACATTGATGTCACTTTGTAACCAAGTATTTTCTTATTATAAAAAAGGAATTTCCTGGTGGAGTTTTCCTCAGAATCTGCACTCATTCAACGAGAAGACCAAAAAGCAAACATGTCGGGCCAAATCATCATCCACGCAGTTCGACACGCCCAAGGTTATCATAACCTCGGCGAAGAATTCTTTCACATCAGAGACCCCGCGCTAACCCCCTTGGGCGAGCAACAATGTGCTCAGCGTCGTAAGGCCTCGTTTCAGGATCAGTCAAAATTCAAACTCATCACATCATCGCCTATGATTCGGACTCTGCACACTACAAATCTCATTTTTGGTGACGCCATCCAGACACAGGACATCCTTGCTATACCCGAGGCACAAGAAATCTCTGATCACGGCTGCGATATCGGAACCGATCCCGATGCTCTCCGGGAGGTCACACTACGCAATGATTGGCCTGTGGATTTGAGTCGTGTGCCAGAGGGATGGAATGACAAGAACCTTTATGGACCCAACAGTCCTGTTACTGGTGCCTGTGCCGCTCGTGCTCGGCAGGTGAGAAGGATACTCAGAGAGAAGGGTATTGCTCTGAGCCAAGACACTGACGAGGACATCCACATTGCTTTGGTTGCCCATGGAAGCTTCATGCACTATTTCAGCAACGACTGGGAGCACAGTTGCACGGGATGCGGTACTGGATGGAAGAACTGCGAGACAAGGAGATACGTGTTTCAAAACGATAATAGTGACGAGGATGCTTGGCTTGTTGAGACTCAGGAGAGCAGACTAGCTCGGGGACTCGAGGGCCCCGCTCCCTCGGCTGAGGAACAACAGTTGTTGTATGAGAAGACCATGGTTGGATGGGTTGACCAAGGACTGCCGGACATCAGATATCTGGCTACGGCCTCGGTCATGTCAACCCAAGAGCATTCTAGGTTGTAAGCATGCAAGGTAGATGAAGCATGGAAGGCGTCTAAAGCTTGATACAAGGGAACAAGAGGTAAAAGAAGGCGTTGGGAGAATGATTATAATAGATAGAGAGTGAGCTACTAGGTGTTTTGAGATAGATCACTTGCTGCTGTTTTGAGTTGAAAGGCAAAATGCTTGCAAGGGCCATGAAGCGTCGTTAATCGGCTGAACGTAGGCATTGTGATTGTGCAGTCATCGTATTCACGATCCAGGCATATAGTTGTTTCAGCATCCACTTTTCATCTTATGAAAACTGCGTATCACTCCTCAATAGGAGAGTAAAAGTCGAGACAAATATGTACATAACGTCGTGTCTAGGTAACTTTCTAACCGCCCTATTAATATACAAATCAAATAAATATCAGGTATGAGCCTCTTAATTCCGGCGAGGCGGTGGTGGTGACAGTCCCTGCTGTGCAGCCTCTTGCTCAACAGCCAATCCCATATTCGAATGCGCCAACTCAATGCTCCTAGCACTCCTCCCACTCTCACTCCCGCCTCCCAGCGGCCAGCTATCATCCCTAGTAAACTTCATATCATTGGAAAGGTTCGATTCCTGGCTCCTTCCAACTTCGACATCATGTGATGAAGACACTCTATTCTTATCCCAGAAGTCAAACTCGACGGGTTCTTGTTCCTCGGGGATGTTGCGTAGTTCTACGTTGTCGGTGTTGACGATGGGAGGGTGGCCTGGTGTCATGGGTCCGGTGGAGATGTGTTTGCTGCTGCGCGTCCATGTCCAGCCGGAACCTTTTCTTTCGCCGGTCTGAGAGTCGAGTCTGCGGGAGGTGTAGGATCTTTGAAAGTTTCGGAGGATGGGGCGAAGAACGGGGATACATTGGACCATGATTGTTCCAGCAACTTCAGATGAGTACCAAATTTGTGACATGCCGTTGCGCCCTGTAATTTGTTAGTGACTGTGTTTGATAGTGAGGTGAGGGACATACAGATGTAGTAGGCATCGCGGCCGTTTCCTTGATCTTTCCAGCTGACTCTAATAGCCGAGACAATAGCGACACTAAGCTCTGGTCAGACATCTGGTTCATTTAGGGTTCGTTCTTTGGCTTACATCATTCCGAGACTCATGGTCAAGCAGAGACCAATCTTCTCAGCGCGCTTCATTTCCAGTGTTCGAGTAATAAGCCAAGGGAAACAGGCAAATACAAAATCCATGATGATGTTGTAAACTACGCCCCGTTAGCATAATCCAGTGATTCACAGACCAAGACCACTCACTATTGCCGCCTTCTTTGAAATCATTCCGGAACGTGGGATCCAGACAGAAATCAAATCGATACCAGTTGTCGTATGTCGGCTTGCCGCAGACCTTGGCCCATTGGAAGAAGACCTTGACGATCATGTACGAGTTCATGGTGGCTATACAGAACCAGAGGACCCATTTCTGCCACTGGTTGCTCATTCGTATTAATGTTACTGCGAATGCCGTCTTTGTCCATGCCTGGCCGATCAATGTTCCGCACGACGAGATGTTGATAAGGATGTGCATTCTGTCGTCCCATTGTTGCGATGAGTCCTTGAGAACATAGCCATTTCCGAATTCGTAGATAATAAGACTGTTGTTGGCGAGGAGAATGATCTGAATGCCCATGTTAGCATGTCATCGATGTGCCGAGTGGCTCAACTTACCCATGATACAATGAGGATATAATCATCGTACCACATTCCATGTCTCCTCGTAATCTTGACATACAACCTCAGTCCCAGAAAGATACTCGCTCCCACAAACAACGACCAAAGCCCGGCGTTCAACTCGGCGTAGGGGTTGACAAAGGTATGGACGGGTTCGTCATCTTTCTTGTCGCGAAGCCTTAGCTTCATCGCTACATTTCCTCCGTCGCAGAATATACCCGTGTTTCGTTTTGGCGAATGCAGGTACAGGAAACAAATGTACAAACCAACAACAAACAATAAGAGTATCAAGAATGAACGAAAATCGGGGGAGCCAAAACGTAAAAGAAGGATTCGAAGCCGGACCCCCTGTCCTGCCCTGGATGCATAGGGTTACTCTGCAGATATTCCTCTTGCTGCGTAGCGAGCATACTACGTCGTAGGCGAGAGTAATGCCCCCTGCTTGGATAGTCTAATCTTCGCTTGCAGACCCCTGTCACAGATTGTCTTTACGGGACGGGCTCTGCCTTAATCGGACACCGGGGCCGTGATGAGGTCGATGTCGAAAGACCTCTCGCGGATATCCCGTTAGAACAAACTTTCGTATTTTCTGTTGCTTGAAACGTGAAATTGACGTAATAAACTCGAATGATAAACACTCTAAACAAGTGCCGAAACATTGAAACCCTTTTTTCCTCCTCTCGAGGGTGCAGGATTCGGCCATGCCAGAAATGGGCTCCACGGACCTGATACGATGATCACGAAATGAGAGCTTCACGTACCCGGTGCCACCCTCCAAGGGGGCCTATCAGCCGAAGGAATGGTCCGGGGCCGCGAATTGTTTTTTTGCAACAGTCCAAGTCTGTGCGAGCGTGAAACGAGGATGTGATTCCTATTGCAGCTTGAGGCCCTGTCTCGGGAATATATCGAAGCTTCCTACTCGTGGTTTAACTCGGCCCCTAGTCGGTCACCCCCGACAAGACGCTTGGACGATTCCGTCCTTGCGTCCATGTGGGATTGGTTGTTTTTAGAAAGAAGCAAGAAAGTTCCACGTCCCGCCCTCGCCAAAGATGGTCATATTCTCTTTGCCTCCGTGGGACCTGAGATCGGTGCACTTGTCTTGAACAAGAGGGGAAACACGCATCGTCCGTGGCCGTTTTGAGTGACGTGATGAACAGTGCAGAATGTGATGCATCGGTAGATTATCACATTTCTACCGGTCAACAAGACTGATTGTGGATCGAGCACCAGGGCCGAGAACAGTCCTCAAATCATTTAATTACAGCAGATTGCACGGAATATTAGAAGCTGAGATATAGGTAGGCTAGCAGCGCAGTCAGCCATTGTCGATGATTAATGCTGCATTGCACTGGAGCAACCGCTGGAGCAACCACTCTATCTGCGATTTCTCTCGTACGTTGATTGACAAATTTTCATCGGCCAGAGCGAGTCTGGACCGAGACATTGTAAAGTCCGTTCCCCGATGAATGTTACTGTGTTATTCGCCTCGCTGGTAAAAAAAGACACTAACAAACACCCTAGCCGTTACACTTCAGCTCATAGCCTGGCCGCGGGTCCAAATTCCAGCGCCGTGGTTCCTGGGATCGTAAGGTCCGTCCACGCATCGACCATCAAGCCGTTTAGTGAAACGCAGATTACCATTTTCCCACAAAAAGACGTTATTTTCGATATTGAGGTTCCCAAGCGGGGCTTGTCTCGTCTACGCAAAACAACTTCCAGTTCAGGTGGGCAGACCAAGGATGCAGAGGGGCTAGGGGAGGGGAGGGGAAGGGAGGGCCGGACGGACGGACCAGCCACGCGGATATAGGACCAGGATTAAGAATAAGAATAAGCTGGTAGAAGAA